>CM026285.1:7607566-7851915 GCA_014851415.1 Cnaphalocrocis medinalis | reverse complement strand
TTTGATACTGGCCGCCGTTTATGGCTGATTTTATAATGGGAATCTGTCATGCATGAAAAATAAACAGACAAGCTCTCGGGAGCGCATTCGGATTTGAGTTATGATATCGCGAGAACTAGAGTAAGGAGGGTCCAGACCTCACGTTATAGTAGGGACTTGGAGGGAATAACCTCCCAGATTGTCGTAGCTAGAGAGTGAACTAACCTATTAATTTCAGAAAAGCAATAAAAGATATTTCAAACCACCTCATTGCCACAGTATAAAAGATAATAAAAGATATTTCAAACCACCTCATTGCACTAGATAAATGAGCAATCGCAAATTATTCCTAAAGAATAAATAAAATATATATTATTTTTTACACAGGTCTGGTATATTGGAAGCTGTAGCTTAGCTACTATGTGTGGGTTCTTTAGTGAGGGTTGGGTTTTGTTAAAACGAGCACTGTTTTACAATTCGTATATTGTCCTTCCAACACAGTAATTAATTAATATATTTAGAGAGCAACCAAAAGACATTACAAACATGGACGCGGTTGGCGAGCGAGAGAGAGAGCGACCATAGATTATTAATCCTCGCGATATCTAGCCGGAGGCTTTATGGTGCGGCGCGATAGGGGGCGCTGTCTTGCTACATACTCCCCCTCCAGAGGATGAAAGCGTCCTCGCTCATTCGCTGGCCCAATATTTACAGTGTTACATACATTATTTAAATCATTATATTCGTTAGACACTTTGACACAATTATTATTTAAATCCACACTCTCGGAATTTCGTCGGGGACGCCCACGTTTCCGCACCGGAACTACAGGTTGAGGGATGGTTGTAGTATCGCGCCCTAGGTATGGTGTTAATTGCTTTATGTGGTATTTCCCTAAGTCCCTATTGTCCTGTGCGGATGCTATACTATACGTTGTAGGGCTTAGTTTTTTGGAAACAACGTATGGACCGTCTCTTTTTGGAATGAACTTTGCTGTTAGATCTTTAGCTTTGTTGCTAAGTACATGCGAATTCAGCAATACCAAGTCACCTGCAACAAAACTTTGTCCTACGCGACGCGACTGATCCCCATATTCTTTTCTTTTATCCTGCTGATTTTCGACCTTCTCGCGAACTGCAGCTAGCCCACTGAGAAAACGTTTTAGATACGGTGTTATCTGTGGCACGAAATTTTCTTTCTCCAAAACCAAACGAGGATCATTTCTTACTTCTAACGGCGATCTCAGCTCTCTGGCAAACATCAAGTACGCTGGCGAAACTCCTGTAGTTTGACAACGTGCAGAATTCAACGAAAAACGTATAGACGGTAAGTACATAGGCCACGAATTATGCTTATCACCTACTAATTGTGATAACTGTACCTTTAAATCTCTATTCTTTCTTTCCGCAGGGTTCCCCTCAGGATGATATAGCGGCAACAGTTCCTGCTTCACATCTAACACGAACATACACTGCTGCATCACAGCTGAAATAAATTGCACACCATTATCTGAAATAATGCGACGCGGTAAACCAAAACGTAGAAAATATTCCTCTATGAGTGTACGCGCGCACGCGTCAGCTGTCGCTTCTCGAAGCGGATATAACTCGACCCATCTAGTTGCGGTGTCCTCGATCAATAAAATCCATTTTTCATCATTATCACCTGGAGGTAACGGTCCAAATAAATCTATAGCGATTACCTCATTTCTCTGATTCAGGATCGGCGTCTGCAACAACCCTGGTGGCTTGTCGTTGGCAGCCTTGTAGCGCTGACACGATGTACACGTTTTAACATACTCGACAATGGCACGACGCATCCCTGGAAAATAAAACTTTTGAGCAACTCTTTGATATGTCCTCTCAATCCCTTGGTGACCTGCTAGAGGAGAGTCATGACATTCTCTTAATACTTCTTCTCTTTGATCCACAGGTATAACTAATTGCGGTTCTTCTGTATCCGCATCTGGATTATAGCGATAGAGCACTCCTTGCTCCATAATATAGCCTCTTCCTGTCCAACGATGGACGTCTATTTCCTCATCGCTTTCCAAATTCTTAATTATCTTAGAAAGTTCAGGGTCTGCAAGCTGGCCTGTTCTTAATTCAGAGGGACTCTTTGCAGGCAAGTCAATCGTGACTGAACATATCCCACATGTGTCTGCAGAGCTCTCGTCGCAGTTAGGACGGCTCAGGGTATCTGCTATTATATTTACCTTCCCTGGTGTATATTCATAATGCAAATCAAATGCTTGTAGTTTTAGTGCCCATCTTACTAATCTGCCTGATGGTGATTTTACCGTCATTAGCCACTTCAACGGCTGGTGGTCGGTACCTACGACAACCTTATGACCATCAATATAAGAGCGAAAACGTTCCACAGCCCAGACTATGGCTAAGGCTTCCCTCTCTGTTGTGGAATAATTTCTTTCTGCTTGATTGAGCAATCGGCTCGCATATTCAATAGGTCTTTCATCATTACCTTCTCCTTGTAGCAGTACTGCACCCAAGGCGTAATTACTGGCATCAGTTCTGAGCACAAACGGTTTGGTGTAGTCAGGCTGGATGAGGATGGGTGGTGACGTCAGCAACCTTTTTAGCTCTTCGAAGGCTTGATTTTGCTCTGTCTCCCATCTCCATGGCTCATTCTTCCTAGTCAACCTTGACAGCGGTTCTGAAATTTTAGAAAATCCAGGTATAAATTTCCTAAACCAAGAAGCAGTCTGTAAAAAGGTTCTTAGATGTTTAAGTGATGACGGCTTCTTCATATCTAATACAGCTTTCACTTTTTCTTCATCAGGTGATATACCATCTTTAGATATCACGTGACCTAAATATTTGACAGTGTCTCGTGCAAAAACACACTTATCCCGATTCACCCTTAATTTAAATTCTCGAAGTCTCTCAAATACAGCATGCAAATCCTTCATGTGGCATTCCATATCAGCCGATATTATGCAAAGATCATCCAAGAAAGCTAAAATAGTAATATTCTGCAACTTCGGGCATGAGCAAAGACGATCAATTAAACGCTGAAATGTAGCTGGTCCATTCTTTAACCCAAACGGCATGCGTTTGAAGCGATAAGTGCCTGACGGTGTCGAGAAGGCAGTCTTATCTTTATCACGGTTAACAGCAACTTGCCAGTACCCAGACTTTAAATCTAAAGTACTCATAACACAACCTGGTTTTGTCCTTTGTAACAGCTCATCAATCTTCGGCATAGGGTAAGTATCAGTTTTAGTAATACTGTTCAACTTACGGTAATCAACGCAAAAACGAAAACTTCCATCACGTTTAGGCACTAACAGTGCTGGTGCTGACCATGCTGACTCACACTCCTCGATGATATCCTCAGCAAGCATCTTCTCCACCTCACGCTGCATAACCTCTGCGCGCGCTGGTGTCATGCGGTACGGCGGCACAGCAACTGGCGCATGTTCACCGGTATCAATGAAGTGCTCCGCATACTGCGTGGCTTCACCAGTCTCTCGAAACACATCACTGAAAGAAGTTATTAAATCATTAAGTGACATACCATCATTATCACATTTTGTTGGTGTCGACTGTACCTCATTATAACTTTGTTCTAAATCCTCATAAAACAACCTGTACTTCCGGTGCTTCGCGTCCGAAAAGTGCCACAAAGATTTACCAAAATCAAAAACTAATTTAGCATTATTCAAAAAATCTATCCCTAATAGAGATTGATTGTTACAAGCATCTGGAAAAACAATAAATTCAGTTTCAATTATTTTATATAATATTTTTACATTCACTGAGGTGACTAAAACCTCCATTTCCCTAGATGAACCATCTGCAAGTTTCACATTTCTAATCTGCTTATCAAAACATTGACCACTTTTTATTAAAAAATTATACATTGATTGGCTAGCTACACAGCCTTTAGCGGCTGAATCCACTAATGCAATACCTTTCCCACCTAATATTTCGATATTCAAAACTGGTCTCCTATTACTATTTGTGTAACCCCTATTATTACATACAGTTAACTCCCCCTGCATGTTAACATTGGTGGTCTCACACGCATAAAAATTATTGTCCTTATAACTACTACAATTTGGACATCTGGCTCTTATTACTCCTATTTCACCACATCCATAACAATACAAGTTTTTACTTTCCTTTTTATCTGTTTTCAGGGATCCATGAGGCGGCGGTGGCGGCGGCAAATGCGGCGACCCACCCGGCGGCGGCGCACGCGACTGCGGCGGCGGCCCATACGACTGCGGCGGCGGTCCATACGACTGCGGCGGCGGCCCATACGACTGCGGCGGCGGCCCATACGACGGCGGCATACGCGACTGCGGCGGCGGTGGCGGCAACGGCCCACTCGACGGCGGCACCCAGTGCGACGATCCTTGCGGCTGCGATACCCGCATCGGCGGTGGCGCGGCAGACTGTCCCGGCGGTGGCACGGCGGACGACCCACGATGTTGCGCGGAGAACGACCCACGCGACGGCGCGGAGAATGGCCCACGCGACGGTGCACCCGACGACTGCAAGCGCTCCTGCATCGCATCTTCTATGCTTCGAGCCTTCCTTATTAGATCTTCAAAACTTGACAATGTGTCCCTTTCTATTCTTTTCCTTATACGGACGTCTAACAAACCAAACGTCATATCCAATTGTACCTTCTGTGAGATGTCGTTCTCTGGTAATTTGGCAAATAAAGCACGTACTTGCGCGATAAATAACTCTGTGTTTAACTTTCCTTGCTGCATACTATATAATTCTTTATATATTTGGAACGGTGCTCTACGTTCTCCAAATGCGCTCCTCAGGCGATCTATTGCTTCGCTCCATGTTTTCGTATATTGTTTTATACCTTGCCACCAAGTTGCGGCGGAATGTGATAATAATAATGAAAGTCCTCTTAGTGCGTTTTCATCGGAAACGGCGGCCGCGGTTTTGAAAATTTCCACTGCGTCGATGAAATTTTCAACAGACTCGCTTTGCGATCCACTAAACCTTGCATTACATGTTATAAAATTGGCACCAACCGGAGCGGCGGCCCTGTCTGTCGGACAGCTCGTACTTCTTGTAAGCGACGGCTCCGTTTGTACCGGTGTAGATGATCTAACCTCCTGAAGTAGTATTTGACAGAATTCTGCCTGAGACTGTTGTAACTGTCCCATCAGGGCGGCAAACTGCTCTTGCGTCACCAAGATGGACGGCCTGGACGCGCCCGCGTTGCCGCTCGTGGCATCTTCGGTTCCTGACTCCGCGGCGTCTTCATTGACCATCTCGGCGTTATTTTCCGTAGGAATAATTGTTTCGTTTAGGTTAGCCTCTCTCGGCAAAGAACTTCGTCTCCTGGTTCTTGGCATTTTCTATAAAAATCCAATTTTCCAAACCCAAAATGGCGGTAGACCTTCGCGTCCACACCACTCACTAACACACGTTGGGCGATCACTTGTAGCTTAGCTACTATGTGTGGGTTCTTTAGTGAGGGTTGGGTTTTGTTAAAACGAGCACTGTTTTACAATTCGTATATTGTCCTTCCAACACAGTAATTAATTAATATATTTAGAGAGCAACCAAAAGACATTACAAACATGGACGCGGTTGGCGAGCGAGAGAGAGAGCGACCATAGATTATTAATCCTCGCGATATCTAGCCGGAGGCTTTATGGTGCGGCGCGATAGGGGGCGCTGTCTTGCTACAAGCGCATTTCAATATCTGGACTTCTCCACCGTGTTAAATAAAGAAAATTAACATGTCTTCTGTCTCGTTAATTTCAAACAAAGTGCTTACTTTTGTGTAGTCTGCAATTATTGACAATTCACGCGCGTTAACCGAATAGCCTAGCTGTTAGATCTTTAGCTTTGTTGCTAAGTACATGCGAATTCAGCAATACCAAGTCACCTGCAACAAAACTTTGTCCTACGCGACGCGACTGATCCCCATATTCTTTTCTTTTATCCTGCTGATTTTCGACCTTCTCGCGAACTGCAGCTAGCCCACTGAGAAAACGTTTTAGATACGGTGTTATCTGTGGCACGAAATTTTCTTTCTCCAAAACCAAACGAGGATCATTTCTTACTTCTAACGGCGATCTCAGCTCTCTGGCAAACATCAAGTACGCTGGCGAAACTCCTGTAGTTTGACAACGTGCAGAATTCAACGAAAAACGTATAGACGGTAAGTACATAGGCCACGAATTATGCTTATCACCTACTAATTGTGATAACTGTACCTTTAAATCTCTATTCTTTCTTTCCGCAGGGTTCCCCTCAGGATGATATAGCGGCAACAGTTCCTGCTTCACATCTAACACGAACATACACTGCTGCATCACAGCTGAAATAAATTGCACACCATTATCTGAAATAATGCGACGCGGTAAACCAAAACGTAGAAAATATTCCTCTATGAGTGTACGCGCGCACGCGTCAGCTGTCGCTTCTCGAAGCGGATATAACTCGACCCATCTAGTTGCGGTGTCCTCGATCAATAAAATCCATTTTTCATCATTATCACCTGGAGGTAACGGTCCAAATAAATCTATAGCGATTACCTCATTTCTCTGATTCAGGATCGGCGTCTGCAACAACCCTGGTGGCTTGTCGTTGGCAGCCTTGTAGCGCTGACACGATGTACACGTTTTAACATACTCGACAATGGCACGACGCATCCCTGGAAAATAAAACTTTTGAGCAACTCTTTGATATGTCCTCTCAATCCCTTGGTGACCTGCTAGAGGAGAGTCATGACATTACCTTTAGCTATTTCTACCAACCATTCTGATTAATATATTTGGTATTTCGACGAAAATTTTATCGACTCTTCTTACAATACAACCAACTCTACCTGAGTTGGAACAAAGAAGGTTGAAAAATATGTTTGGTTAACGCTCGTGTCTTGATTGACAGATAAGGTTCAAAATCTGGTGGCATCTATTTTACTTCATCTCAGTTAAGACAAGGTCCTGTTGGTCTAGTGGCTTAGATTAAGTCCCGGGCCGTGGTCTCGTGTCCCTGGGTTCGATAACTAGGTGGAGCAATTGATTGAATTATGTTTCGAATGTTTTAAATGTAGCTCGGATTTGTGGTCAACAATCCGCTCAGGGCAAGCTTAGAAGCCTAATCCCATCATAGTAGCGATGGTTCGATATCTATGATGGAAGCCTTTGCACTGCAGCCAGTATAGTTACAAGCTGACGCTTTAGTTAGTTTTTTTTATCAATTAAAAAACAGCGCGTTAATTAGCCTAAGTATTCAAGGTTAGTTTATTTTTCTCCTAAAATCGCGTGCGCCGATCGCATGATAGGTTTCGGCCTGCGAAAGAGCCTGAATTATTAATCCTAACAGAGTTCGACACGAAAGCTAAAGGTGATCAGTGATTTAATATACCTAATTATAGCGAATAAAAAGCTGATGTTATTTTGGCAATAATTACATTGTTTATTTTATAAGATCGAAGGTTCTGGACTTAACCAAAACAACACGCGGACACCGTAATTGATATTTGCTTTTTTATCCAAAAAGGAGGCAAACAAGAAATCGACTGATCAAGGTGGTGAGAAGAAGTTATCAATCATCAAACAGAACAGATCATCCGCCTGTTCGTCATCCCCTAATCATGAAAACAGATTCAACTAAATAAACAGAAGCTGTGTACATAATCGTGTAGTTAACATAAACGAAAAAGATATGCAAATCCCCATTAGTGGTAATTTAGTACACAGTTCTGTAACCGAACCTCCATTTGTCCTTGTTCATCAGTTCATCTGTTTACCGATGCGTAAGTAATTATACCTAATGTGAGTCACGATTTCATGACAAACTCATGAATTGTTGCATACTGATGGCGCTGGATAAACGCCATACGTCGCTGTCAATGTTGGGATTCCTGTAGCAACAGGTCACTTGAGAGTGGAACACATTGACAGCCAGGGCCGTCTCTAGCTCATGTGGCGCCCGTGTGCAAACATTGCCCTAGCGCCCCCTAGCAAGCGCGTGGTCAAAAATTTAGGGCATCGAGCCCGGGTTTACCCGGTCCGAAAAAGCCCTGGTTTTCCGGGTTTTAAGAGTCACAAAAAACCCGGGTTTGAAAATCAAAACCTGGGTTTTTCGGGTTTTTTTAAACGCTTCAAAAACTCGAACTATTCCGTAAATGTTAACTATCAGGTGTTCCGTATGTGCCACCCATCACATAAAAAAAAGAAATTAGAACGACCTACTACGTAAGTACGTAATAATAACGGAAAATGTAGCAATGGGTGGGTATTAACCCTTCCTTTTTAGGGTTCCGTAGCCAAATGGCAAAAAATGGAACCCTTATAGATTCGTTACCAGCCAGCACTATCCCGGCTATGTGCTGGAAGTCTTTTCACCGCAAGACCGGTATATGCCTTTTCGTCAGGGCGGACATCTGTTGTGATCGTCTTCACTGCCTTGAGGACCCATCAGTTTCCATCCTTTGTGTTCGCGTAGACTTAGGCTCGACGAGCAGAATCTACGTGTGCATATATTCTCCCCACAAAGGAGACACCGCGACAACTCGACTCTTCGAACACCTGAGTGAGGTGGCAGACAACGCTCAGGCGCGGTTTCTTAACAGCGAACTGGTGTTTCAAGGGGATTTCAATGCCCACCACGTCGACTGGTTGGGCTCCCTGAAAACAGATCGTTGGATGTCGTACCAGTTCAAAAATACCGCTGCGGGAAGTTGATTTCACAATGAGGAGGTGCGCGGCAGAAAGTGTCGTGTAAAGCGCACAGTAGAGGATCGCCAACTATCCAGGCGGTATGGATGGAACCTAAGTTTATAGCGTGTAGTACGGTGGTGAAATTTGTCAGCGGGTATCAACTCAAACATTTCCTCAGAGCACTCACCAGGATAAAGATGCAACATCTCTCCGCAGTGCCACAGAATCTAAGCGATCAGTGAGATTCTCGTCACCGATTATTCGAGTTGCACGACGTTGGAAGCGGTCTAACGGGAGGAGCTATTATTGGGGTGCCCCGGCCCAAAGATGGGAGCAGTACTCGATGGTCTCCATGTGGTGCCAGACTTGCGCCTTATAGAGCTGAAGGCGGTGGGATGGCGTAAAGTACCACCTTGCTCTGCCAAGGACACTCAGTTTCTTAGAGGCTTACTTAGGTAGCCTTTTCCTCTAAATGACCTCGAAATTGAACGTCACTTGAAATATCGACGCCAAGAATCCCAATGCTCGCTTTGGCATTAAGGTGACTGTCCTGAAAGTGAGGAGACACGACAAAGGCGGTTTTTTTTCGCAGTAAACGCGCAAACTTATGTCTTTTTGGGTTTGAATTCGACTAGATTCAAGTCACCCCAACTCGACACCATGATCTAGAGTACTCAATGACAGACACAAGTTTCTTCCGACACTCGTCGACGTGGGCTCGAGAAAACCTTGCATGGCCAGAATATGAGGCATCGCCCGTACTGCCATCCGCATATCAATGAATGCCACTGGTATGTAGCATGCCATTGATATACAGGAGGAATAGCACACAGCCTTGGGGTACACCAGCATTTACGGGTTTTAGGTCTGAGCATGAACCGTCGACGACCACCTTGATGCTACGACCCGTGAAAAAGCTGTGTCCCATTCGAATAGTTTCTCGGGCGACCCATAGGCAGGATGTTTCGAGATAAGCGCGCTTTGTGCCAGACCTGATCAAAGGCCTTCGCAATGTCCAGGCTTACTGCCAGGCAGGGACTTAGACTTAGTAAGCCCTTGCTTTCGATGGAATCCGTCCGCCCAAAAGGCACGTGTTCGGGAGTGGAGTCCCTTGGGGGCAGAGCTGCTTTGGAGTAAAGGATCCCTCGGAGTGTGCAGCGGCCATAGCTAACGAGATCAGTATTGGAATGGAATACTACAATCCATGGAAAATGTGATTAAAGTACAATACAGTTTGTCCGGCCGTTCAAGGGTGAGGCCTCCATATTATCCTGAAGCCCCCGGACGAACTATAAGAGCCGGCACACATTACGCGTTTTACAGGTGTTTTGTAGTTCATTGCTGTTTAGTTAGAAGCTCTATAAATAATGGCCAGAATCTTTCCACCAATGAACTACAAAACGTCTGCAAAAAGGGCGCTTAAAACGCGTAGTGTGTACAGTCAGCATCGAAAGTCGCTTAACACTTTAGTACCATGGCAAAGTAACTGGCTAAAGCCATCAACTTACCATATAAGTACTTCAGTCAAATTTCTCTATTGTTTGTAGATTAAATTTGAAGTTTAGTTCGGTTTTGAATACCTGCCATAATGTGCTCTTGGTTGTTCTCTTGACTTGAAGTGCTCTTTTTTTTTGGTCACGAAGAGGAAATGCCGCCTGCCCGATGTGCAATGGGCAGACGTCGGCGGTCGGCGCCGCCTTATGCACACCCATCGGTTGGGAGACCGACGAGTAGTGTGGGGCTCTCCTCTGGGTTGGGTCTCTGCAAATCAGAGACCGTTCAGAGGCAGTCCCACTAAAACCTTTCCGACTTTTCCCGGCAGATCCAGGCACGGTGGCGGAATACGCGAAAGGGCGAACCTTTATCGCCGCGTCACGCCTCAGGAACCGCGAGGCACGCCAGTACGGCCTCACCTCCCCAACTACGGGGCGTATACGCCCCCAGGGCCGCTCCCATGGCCTACCAAAAATCCCTCCGGATGGACGCCCGCGCCGCTGGGTTGCGACGCAGGCAGGGAAAAAGAGCCCGCAGGCTTACAAGTAAGGTCCTGAAATCCCAGCCACACAAGCACTTCCGCTGAATGCGGAGGCGGGGGAAGACAGGGAGGCAGGAAGCTGCCGCTTACCGCTGGATTGCGGGACTTGGCGCGATCTGCGCAAAGAGGCGCCCCAAGTAAAGGGGGGAGAAAAAAGTCTCCCTTAAGGACCCTAAGCAAACAGGGAGTGACCCACTTTCGTGGGAAGTCCCGTGGCCTTGCGGTTCGGAGACTCTACGTAAGGAAAAGTGGGGACTGACACCGACCGGTGATGTCGTGGTGAACCCCTGGATTTACACGTGGCGCGCCTTGCTTTGCTGTAATACGACAAACATAAGAAGAGCTCTAGGTGCTACACAAAATGTATGCAAACTGGAGTTCTTTTTACGTTGGTTATCAAAGCGCAGCGGCCGGCCAGCGCGGGCGCGCGCCTTGTGGGGCTCCGTTGCGAGCGGCGCCCGGCGCCCCTAGGACCGCGCGGCGCTCGGCGCCCCTAGGACCGCGGCGCCCGTGTGCAACGCACACCCTGCACCTAAGGGAAAGACGCCCCTGTTGACAGCCAGCAGCCATAGGTTCATTCCGTTGGTCTAGTGGTTAAAGTAAAAAAAAAGTAAAGTCTATATACTGTCCCACTGCCGGGCAAAGGCCTCCATCATAGAAATCAAGTTATCACAACTAGGTAAGTATAACGTTGGACTGTATCGCTGGCGGTGTTAATTAAACACTGATAGTGGCAAAACTTACTATATTTTTCAAGCACGTACTTATTATCCACAGACTGACAAGTCTAAAAGTAAAATAAAACATTAATATTTATATTATTATCAAAATAGTTAAAAACATGTAAAACGTAAACGATATAAAAGGAGGTTGGTCCAGCCGTCGATCCTCAACATCAACTATGGTGGTATAAGTACCGGACAGTTAGTCCTGGATTCCTTTTCATCGACTTAAAAAAAGTTTTTAACAACGTTAGTTATTAGGTAGGTTAGGTAGTGATCGCGACTAGTCTAGTGTGCGTGTGGCATCGCAAATATAGGCAATAGATCTGTGCCGGCGCATTACCGGCTCGGTCGGACAATGTCAAGGCGCAGTTGACAATCGATCCTACTCACTCATGCGCGCGCGCACATTGTCACAACGGGACCAACGGCCTACGTGTTGGACGAGGGTTCATATTTCTTTTGATGTTTAGCAGGATATTTTGCTTGTATGTATGTATGTTTCAGCGTATAGGGTATACTGTCCCACTGCAGGGCAAATACCTCTATCATAGAAATCAAGTCATCACTACTATGATGACATTAGGCTTAATGGTAATAAAGCCTTTAGCGTGGTAACGCTTGCCTTATTCATAACTAATAACTAAAGGCCCGTTTAAATTGCAACGCGCAAGTGTTTCGTTTTTTTTTTATTACCTATGGCTTGTCGTTGATTGCATAGTTCTCTTCTTTATACGTAGTAGATATAGCTGGGTAGAACAGAAAAAAAAATGTATCTAACCATTTTTTTAGCTGTCTATAAGTAATAGTGTTTTTTGTGACGACAGTTTTTGTTAGCTACTTATTAACACGGGACCTGTCTCACTGTGTACCAACAAGCGTGGTGACACTAACGTGCAATGTTTTGTATGGCAGTTTATAATATAAAGTACCGTAAAGTTCGATGGTAGGTAAGTACTGACTCCTTTTATTGATAGAACAAAAGGTTTATAGACTAACGCTCTTTATGATAACACGTTTTGATTCGTTTGGCTCCATTGTTTTTACTTTTGAGTTGTGTCAATATATTTTCAAGAGTTTTTTTTTTATATTTTGGCAATTATGATGTCATTACTATGTTAACTATAAGTTATTTAGTAGGTACCGTTAAATTAGTCTTTTTAATCCCGAAGCCCTCATAATCCAGCTGTTCCATACGTTATTGCCTGGTGAATATTATTTTTTCTCTCTCCTCCATTAAATAACGTGTAACTCCACTGGTGTTGCAAGTGTTCATGGGCGGCGGCAATTGCTTACCATCAGGTGATCCGCCTGCTCGTTGGCTACCTATCACATAAAAAAACTCTATATAAAGATTATTGATGTATTGCTTATTTTGATGTTACTACTATGCAAATACACAGAAATTCGTTAACTTGACAAATTTTCTCGGCAGCTCAGAAGATACGGAGCATTCGCCCGGTTAGTGAAAGATCATGGGTTCACATAAAAAAATATTAATTTGTAATTTACTGTAGATACGAATTCCTTAACGTACACGAAACAATAAGCATAATTGCTCTTAAACATGATTAAGCATAAGTGTCATACTTAAGTACGATACTCAGACATCATTGTTACTTAGATATTAAAGTTGTAAAACTTTACTAACTACGGTGTTAATTACCTAAAGATATAAAACGAGTGTTTATGGAGTAATAACAAGAGATAATCTTTTAATGGCCCCATCTTCATCTGCCATTGTGTTGCACATGTTGACTTGACTTTAGTACGTGTGACTTGTGAGTGACTCGACTTATAATAATTTATAATAACTCACATTCATTTAAATGAAAGGACAATTGGTTAGGGTAACTACCTGCTACGTAATGTAATTGTAGAGGTAAGTAATAACACCTAAATCAGATGCGTTAGGTATATAGTAATACCTACCTACAGTAAAATTGTACCTACATATAAGTATGCAAGTATTTTTTTAATCTTTAGTTGTGGAACTTCTCTTTCCATTTTTCTGTCTTGGGTTTACCTGTAATTCTAAATACTTGGTAGGTAAAGTTATTTATAAGTGTAAGTAACAGGTTTATTTATACTTTTTACCGTGGGAGCGCCACGCTTCGGCATAATCGGCCGTCTAAAAATTACACATCACACTTTGTTAGGACGAGTTAGTGAGGCCATGAGGGTACCGGGGTCTAATCGGAAGGAACGGGGGTTAAAAGTTGGCAACGCATTCGGGACTTTATGGGTGTTTATGTTTATAGATAGATAGATAGAAACTCTTTATTGTACAAAATATTAAGAACCTATTGCTCGTATGGTAATTTATGGGCGGCAGGAATGGCGTTATTACCATCAGGTGATCCGTTTGCTCGTCTGTCACTGTTTTTTATTTAGCCTATACTGTCCCATTGCTGGGCAAAGACCACTTATTAACACTTATACTTAACATTTTAAAAAATCTGAAGACTTACATGTGTGTTACAATTACAAGTGCATAACTCAGTTGTAGGTATTTGAATGGCTCGACCGGAGCGAGTCTCGCAACCGCCTGCCCTCGTTCTATAGCGAGTGAATGAGCCCGTCCACTATTGTATCCGTGACATTGTCCGTATGTTTGTCACATGCTTGATTGAATAACAAACGATCCACTCCCAGCCTCTGAGTCTGCTGCAATTTTCCCTTCCAACGACATTAACAATTTTGTTGATCACTCTTAGTCATCTCTTTTTAACACTAGTTCTATCAATATAAATATCATTTTTGCGCAGAATCATGCGTTAATCATAAACAGAATAAGGCCATAGTGAAATAGAGAGCAGTAAGAGATTTTTACTCTGATATCCCTACAATACTACGAACCGTAGCGCTAGCGACGGCCTACGAGATTTCGTAGCATGATCGCGCTACATGCTCAATTTGGTAGGACTACGAGCAATTTGCATAAATAGACAAATTAAGTTTTTTTAATTTTATTTTCCTTTCTTTTTATATAAATAATAACGTTTAAAAACATGTTATATAATGCCCGGATCACCACGCCTGGGGAACCTACTACAGCATTAGTAGAATACCTACGTAATGGCACTCTGGCGCCGCATGACTAAATAAATAGCTGAGTGGCAACTATTTTAGTAACAGAATATAAGTGTTTTCATTTTATATTTTCTTTTATTTCCATTGTCCAAGATTAGTGATGTGTTTACTAAGTAAACTATTATTCTATTCTGTACTATAGTGATTTCGTACTACACTGTGATCATTCTCATCGTCTTTCGACGGATGTGAACGCTTTGCTTCACTTGTCTGCCCACACCCGCATTGTTGTTGGTTGCACCTTTATTTGCAATGTTGTAAGGCTCACAATTGCACGTTTACGATTAACGGACGGCCGTATTGACCGGGTGTATACAGTTACAGATAATTTAATATAAGTGAGCTCAACGATTTAAGGGATGACTCATGTTGAACCTACTATGAATAAACACAATAGAAACACACAACACTAAAACTTATGAAAGGCTTGTTTGGCAAGGACATCATTTAAGCATCCTCCTGACCTATTCCCCAGGTTATTTGGACTTCGACTTGGATGTCTTATTCTTCCATATTATGACCCTGTAATTTCTAATTTGTCATTGAATCATCCACCAATTGTACAATCATTTTATTTTTCATACAAATGTTGAGCAAGGACATGAAATTAATAATAATCACGGGAACATAATTTCTCTGCACTCTACACAATACATACTTATTTACATTGATTTTGGTCCAACGGAAATGATAAACTTTTAGTTAAATGACAGGGGAAAAGTTTACCTTTTTACAAAAGAAAAGATACACTTTTCTTTCTTCAATTTCTAAGCTTAGTGCTGTGTCAAATTATTTAACGTTTACGGTGTTACGATATTTTTGACCACAGTGATGGCTGCGTTAAATTTGGTGACGTCGGTTGTTTATATTACTGCATCATGAATGTCAGTAGATAAGTCAAAGTCAAAGTATTTTATTATCTGGACATATTGGATGTAACTTTATAATTTGATGTGTGCGAACGACGACAATACGAGTATCAATAACTGACGACAAACATTAACAACTCTCTGATAACTCTAAGGTACCATTATGAAAGACTACCTCAAGAGTATTAAGACAAAAGTAAATAGGTATCAACTTACTTATTATGGTGCACACACAGTCTTATGTATACGGATGGTTGCAAAGCAGAACAATAGCCAATAATCTTGTCACAGCCGTGTCAATCCTGCGCAGGACGATTTCACATAACGACCTTTTGTATTGTCTGAACATTTTTGGTTTGGAATTCAAAATTGAGACATTATTTTAAATTACGTACTAAACATTTGCAATAGTTGAGGTTTAAATTGTGCGGCTTTATAATAATAAGTAATTTATATTGCCGTATCACTTACTGAAATTTCCTGATGCGTGGCGAAGTTTTCAATAAAACTATTTATTTTAAAAATACTGAGCATTTAAAAAAAATACGATAAGAAAATCTTCAATGCACTCTGGGTTTACGTTAACTAGTGCCATCTGACGGAAAACTGTGGAAGTATCTTAGCGAATGATCTATGGCGCTTCTGTGCACAATGTAGTTGCGACGTTTGAGTACAGATGGCGCTTTATCCAGTGATGCTAGTTCCATGAAATGATATGAGATGTCGCTAGCAGTATCAATAGTATTCACGCAAGCAAGGATTCGCATCATGAAGTTCAAGGTCAGACAGAGCAAGACTTTCCTAATTTCAACGTGTTTAACCGTTCGCTTTTCTGCGAATAGACGCCAAATGAACTTAAGTACTCAGATTTCGCTCTGCAAATTCTTACCCTATTTCAATTCAAATATGGTCTGTTATAAAAAACTTAGCACGTGTTATAAGGAGGTAAAGATTAAAGATTTTTAGATTAAATAAACTGATTAACGTGTACCGAATAGCGAATAGACAAGACATAAAATATTGCGACTCGTACGCAGTATAAAAAGTTACCGAAGTATGTAGGTAGGTATTTCGGTAGGTCATTGAACTTCAGTTTTTGAGCACTAGCATTGAGATGAATGGGTCTCATACAAAGAACGTGATTTATCAAATACAAATGTGTATTGATGAATGAATCACTGATGAAACTGTGGAATACTTACCTACTTACTAATGTCGCCTGAGAACGAAAATTGATCCTATTTTTAGCCAGCAACATTCCTAATGACTTCCTGGTGATTTAAAACAACAAAATACTTTTGGCCAAGATGCTATCTCTTTTTTGAGCATTAGAAGAGCAATTTCGAGTACTATAGTTTTATTACTAAATAGGTACCTACTTAGGGAACGTAGGTATCCAGAGGTCGTAGTCCAATAAGATGGTCGGACCAAGTACGTAAGCTGCATGATTCCCTCCAGGTTGCAAAAGACAGAAGCAGATGGGAGAACCATCATCAAGGGAAAAACTGAGCTCCAATGGGAGGAATAATGACCCTCAGTAATGAGGAATATGACGGGAGATAGACTTAAGGATGCGACAACTTTTAATACCTAATACCTAAGAAAGATATTTTGCCTTGATAAAATGTGGCTCTCATTATAATGGAGTTAAGAGTAGGTAAATATATAGGTATACTAGCACCAGTTTTTTTACTTATCGCGTGAAACAGATACTTTTTCGATAACCATTTACAACCCCTTTTTGAAAAAAGTCTAACCTATGTTCTTAAAGTTGTCAGCAATCCGATACAATTCATAAAACTGGTTAGTTTTGGCAAGTACGATTTTCAGATAACTTTGGCATTTGTAAACTTGTAGATAACCACGATTTATTGTATTACGAGTATGGAAGAGGGATGCAATAGTAGTATGGTTAGCAAACAGTTGTTTTACTATCGGAGTGAGTGACCAATATATATGGGGTAAGTACGTACCCTAATTAGGCCCGGCAGGTCTCCTGAAGCACCTACGGTACGGTAATCGTAGTATTCATAGCGGTACTTGTTCCCCATAGGATTGCTTTCAGACATAGTCCAGTAAGTGACAGTAAGGAAAGTCATCGCGACTAAAGTTGTAGCTGTAATATTTGAAAGTTCTCAAATGGAGTACAAGTGCTACGCGTACGTGCTACGACGACTACGAATTTAAAAACATCGTAGCGTCGTATCGTATTTCATGGATTCGGGATAATTCTGTTCATATACAGGTCTTCCGAAAGCTGATTGTATTTCCAAACCCATCTTTCATTGCTCTCTGTGCTAGTTACTTCCAGTTTGTAAATAAGTACATACCCATGTGTCAGGTCCATAGGTAAGCACTGGTCTACAAAGTTGGCATCCAGCTGACTCTCATATCATAATATGACAGATTTTAATCGAGCAGAGAAACCTATAAATACCAGAGAGTCTCAAGTCTAGTTCAAAATTATGCTTTACACGTGGTTTACTTTGGATTAAACCATGTTAAATCACCGGTCAATTTCAAGCAAGAAAAGCGCACAAACATTTGAAATTAGGAATAATGTCAAGCAGTCTTCATTAAATTGATTCGCTGAATTCTAACCCCTGCATTATCTAATAGGCAGTAGGTGTCTCCTTTTAAAAAAATGCTGTATTGTCATAATAATTTAAAAATGGAAAGAAAAGAATTAAGGTAATCCATTGGAAACACTTTTATAAAGCACGGTAACTTGAGCGCAGCTAGTTGCCTCACTGCCGTTCGTCTACTATGCTTTCAGTGTTCACTTCAGCAAAAAGTTGATCGGCTGACGTCACCGCACGGCCGCGACGCGTGCGCCACCTCCCCCCGCGCTGCCCCCGCGCACCTCTATATCCTCGACCGCGGCCCGACGCGCGGTATTCGCCAGTCGGCCAACACTCGGCCTCCTCCTCCAACCTTTCCCACAACCCTCGCCATGTCTCCTCAACAGCCACTCCCCCACGTTGGCAGCACCAACGTCACATAGTTTAACGCTTACTATGATGATGACCTAATGATGTAGAGAACACGCAGCAAAGCTATGCAATGTGTATCATGAGTGTATTCATTGCTCGAGATAATATTTAGGATCTTCCGTAGGTGTGGTATGATAACTAATCTTTAATTAAACAGTTTATTACGTAAGCAGTTCTAATTAGATAGCTTTTCGGCAAATGTCGCGTTTAGAAATTGAGGACATAAGGAAACGCAAAGGAATTAAAATATCGATAATACGTAAAATTTTAGTCGTTTTAATCCCGAAGCCCCCATAATAGGTAACACGTATAAAGCCCCTTTGGCATGTTTGATCATCAAAATAAGCAAATTAAAAATCATGCCGTCCATAGGTCCATTATCGCCTCGTGCATATATTTTTTTGTATGGAACAGCTGATTTTATTTGCTTCGGGAATAAACGTAAAAATCGCTAAATTTTTTTTACTGCCCTTACAAAATGCACAAGACATGTGACCGACTTTGTATGATAAGTTGTAATTTTTATATGAATTGTCAAAAGTCGTAGAACAAATGTTGTTCAGAATATTTGGTAGACGACGTCGCATCGTTGTGTAAACCCTGTAGTATTACATTCTAAAGGAATATTAACTTTACTTAAAAAATATCTAAAAAGTCTCACTTTTATGTGTAACAACAAAAGTCTAATCAATTTACAATTACTAAGCACAAACGCCTTCCTAGTCGCCCTAACTCTAAACGCGCTAACCATTGCATTATGTGCCTTATTGTCAACTATTACAGTCGTTATTGTCGCCGCTGGCGGTAATCGTAGTATTCATAGCGGTACTTGTTCCCCATAGGATTGCTTTCAGACATAGTCCAGTAAGTGACAGTAAGGAAAGTCATCGCGACTAAAGTTGTAGCTGTAATATTTGAAAGTTCTTAAAAGGAATACAAGTGCTACGCGTACGTGCTACGACGACTACGAATTTAAAAACACCGTAGAGTCGGATCGTATTTCATGGATTCGGGATAATTCTGTACATACAGGTCTTCCGAAAGCTGATTGTATTTTCAAAGCCATCCCCAATTTCTCTCTGTGCTAGTTACTTCCAGTTTGTAAATAAGTACATACCCATGTGTCAGGTCCATAGGTAAGCACTGATCTACAAAGTTGGCATCCAGCTGACTCTCATATCTTAATATGACAGATTTTAATCGAGCAGAGAAACCTATAAATACCATGCAGAGTCTCAAATCTAGTTCAAAATTATGCTTTACACGTGGTTTAGGTACTTTGGATTAAACCATGTTAAATCACCGGTCAATTTCAAGCTAGAAAAGCGCACAAACGTTTGAAATTAGGAATAATGTCAAGCAGTCTTCATTAAATTGATTCGCTGAATTCTAACCCCTGCATTATGTAATAGGCAGTAGGTGTCTCCTTTTAAAAAAATGCTGTATTGTCATAATAATTTAAAAATGGAAAGAAAAGAATTAAGGTAATCCATTGGAAACACTTTTATAAAGCATGGTAACTTGAGCGCAGCTAGTTGCCTCACTGCCGTTCGTCTACTATGCTTTCAGTGTTCACTTCAGCAAAAAGTTGATCGGCTGACGTCACCGCACGGCCGCGACGCGTGCGCCACCTCCCCCCGCGCTGCCCCCGCGCACCTCTATATCCTCGACCGCGGCCCGACGCGCGGTATTCGCCAGTCGGCCAACACTCGGCCTCCTCCTCCAACCTTTCCCACAACCCTCGCCATGTCTCCTCAACAGCCACTCCCCCACGTTGGCAGCACCAACGTCACATAGTTTAACGCTTAGTCTACGTTTTTAGGATAATTTGGAGTTTTGATTCTTCATTCTTGCGTTTTCTCCTCTCATTTTCCCCCCATAAATTTCCCATTTTCCCACTATGGTGTCTCGGTCACGCGGCGCACACTGCCTCATCTGGGAACAGCCCGGCGTGGAGGACCAGAGGCCTCGCAAAAATGGCGGTGAGTCCTTTTCCCATTCGTGACGTCACAGGACTCCTTCCCCGTGACGTAGGCAAGGCCGTGCGTTATCCAATAAATATTTTCGTTTATCGTTAACGAATTGGCGTGGCGATGAAAGGGCCGATAAAATTGAGCGTGGGTGGTCTGTTGATTAGATAGATAGATAGGTAAGTATCTATTTGTTTACCTGCTGGGTAGGATATTGTCCTTGTTTGACGAAAATAAGGATGCCTATCGATTAAACTACGGTTCAGGGAATTCCAATTGCCTAAGCGACGCGACGCATATTCATGTAGGTAAAACGTAACGTTATGTATGTAGGAAGGTAACAAAAATGGGCATATGTAAGTTAATGTATAAAAAACTGTCACTTAATTATGTTTTTGATTCTTTTACAACGTATGATCAGGTTAGTTAGGTACAGTTAGATATTGAACGCTGTTAAAAACCGGTGGTTTCTCAGGAAAATTAAATGTTACATGATTTTTTTATTTTCATTAATGACAAGATGCATTAAAATACTTAACAGTGTTTTTGGATATCATGATATAGAAACTAGGATTTCCCGTCATTTGTCATATTTTTTATAGCTGATATATTTCTATCGCTTAGTCTCTGCATTGATCTATTAGTTCCGTTTTATACTTCCACTTTATTAGATTGTATATTTTATGATGTTCATAACGTTTTGGCTTTTATAACCACAAACTCATCCGATGTTAAGTGAACTGATGATTTATGTTGGCGGTTAGATGATTCCTGCCTATCTACTTATTCAGTTTAAGCTTTGAACTCAAAGAATATTCAGTAGAAAATCGTAACAATCGCTATTGTTAGACAGTACGTAACGTAGAAATAATGGAGAGTAGTTTCACCCTTTATGGTTTATTTATCGTGCTTATTTATACAACACTAAATATATAAAACAATATTACGTTTTTTTTTAAGTTTTAATAGATTGTAAAAATTTAGGCTGTATAAAAGTATCAGCCACAGCAGGGCAAAGGCCTCCATCGTAGAAATCAAGTTATCGCTACTATGATGGGATTAAGCTTAATCACCACGCTTGCCTAATGCGGATTGGTGATCACAAACTCGAGCTATGTCCGAAAAATTCGACACATAGGTACTTTTGCTCGACCCGGGAATCGAACCCGGGACCCCGAGATCACGGCCTGGTACTTAAACCACTAGACCAACGGGGCGTCGGCGTAGGCTGTATACAATAATATTATAATATAATAATATTTATTTGTTTAATAGGTATCACATTGTATAGGTATTACATTGCTTTATAATTTGTCTCTATATGACACTAAACTGGAGAGCATACATATCAATATGAGATTAACATGTGGATGTAGAATGCTAAGCAAACGACAAAAAAATCTAATTTCATCTTCTTTTTTCATAGACATTTCAAGGAGTTTCACCGTAATACGTAAGAGTGTGAGTAACGTGCGATGCGCGTGCGCCGCTCCGCAGACACGTGCGGTTCAGGGTCGGACTTAATAATGAACTTTAGCATTTTTACTATTATACAACAGGGAACTGTGTTCTCTTTTTGACTGTTTTTTTACTTTATACAAAAACATTTTTTTACGTAATAAAGTTAATTAGTTAGCTATCAAATCTACGAAATAATAAATGAGTAATATAAAAGTTTAGACCATAAATTAATAGAAAAAAACTGGTTTAATCTATAAAACGTAGGTACAGTAGGTAACATAATTCTCTTTTCAAAAAATAGTTCCGCTTATATTTCGCAAAAAGTTCCAGAAATAAAATACCTACCTACATAAGTAGTAGTTCTAAAGGAAAAATAGGTCAAGTGACATTCGTTAAGTAGTTCGTTCACCAAACTCTAGGTACTTTTACATTCACGACTTTAACAGCATTTTTAAGTAGGTATATATAATATTTTTTTAAATATCGAGGAAAATTTACGTACTAGTTAAACTTACTTAAGTTCTTACGTAGAAAAAGTCATAGTCTAGTTTTTAATAAAAAATCAATCCTCCGTGATGAAACGAGGCGAGGTTTGTTCAATTAAATAAAATCCGATAACATGCCAATTTAAAATATTCGTGTAAGCTTCATTAAGCTTTATACGAATAATGGTGTGACGTCACGATGAAGTGCTTACGTCACATGTAAAATAATGGGATGTTTAGTGTTTCATTTATCGGTCAGACTCAACTTTGAATGGGGCTTTAAAATTAGGGTTGCGCTAAACTATAACACGGTTTAAAGTCGTAGGCAAAATGCAAACCATTTATTACGTTTTTTTTCCTACCTAGAATACCCGATTCAACAATTTACATGCGGGGATAAATCTATGGAAGTAATAACGATACGATTTGTATGGAATCACAGCCTTATACCACATTTATACTGTCGGACAATGATTGATCTAATCGCATCTAATTATATACTTTAGATCTGTTAGAAGGTTTTTTTAATAACTACTTATAAACTTTGACTATTTAAAAAGCGATGTAGAGAAACGCGTAGTTTGACGTGCTCTATACAGTCTCACATTTTAGTTTTTTTCCAGACTGTCAAGTCAAGTGATTCAACATGTACTTAGGTAATTCCCTAACCAAACTAACGCTATTTACACAAAATGGTAAGTCACTTCTTCATGACTCAGTAATCTTAAAGAACAACTCATTTGACGTGATATAAAACTGACTACACACCTAGTAAATATCAAAGTAGGTACTGCTCAGTAATTTGTACCAGCGTCATAGACTGATGAGACCCAATTAACCAATCTAATTTTCCAAGTAAGCGACATGACGTGTCAACCCTATCGTCGTAATTTTCCTGTCAGATGTAGCATTGTTGTGTGGATAAGGATGGACCGTTCATCTCGTTACCTTTATTAAAGCTTCGTTAAGACAATTATATGCATATGATATGTTTTTCCGTAGTTATAAACAGTATTCTATAATCGTTATGTTCTAGATAACTAGGTACAAAGGAAAATATCACCATTCAGAAAAATAAGGTATCAATGGCGTGCCAAATTCTGTACTCTGATTCATAATCATGTAAAGTAAACTGACAGATGAAAATTACAAGTTTCTATGCATTTTGACATTTTGCATGTGTCAAATTGAGTGATAATGTATTGGGATGACACATGGGCATCTGTTAGTTTACATGATTATGAATCAGAGTATAAGTAGTATTATTTGGATAAATGTGAATTTGTTGGGACAAAATAATAAATTCTCCCACCGATATTCGGCTACAGACGTACGCAGGATTTATTATAGTGCTTAAGTATGTGCCCTAACACAGGTGCACTCTCTATTTCCTTACTCTCTTAATTCGTTAATCAGACAAAGTAATATTGACGTTATACGATATTTATTGTTATCCCATTTGACAACCCTAATGAAACCATGTCGCCATAAGTTTATCTTGTTAGCAAGGCGACTCTACATGAGCAGTTAATGATTAATAGGATTAAACCGTCGTAAAATACTAAGATTTACTGTATATTCAATATAAATATATATAATCTTCTATAAAATGTAGGTATAATGAGGTTAATTAAATGGATAACTATAAGGCTTTTTTTAATTTGATATAGAAAGGCAAACGAGCAAGTGGGTCACCTGATGGTAAGTGAACACCGCCGCCCATGGACATCAGCTACACTAGGAGTGCGGATGCGTTGCCGGCCTTTTAGGAAGGTATAGACTCGTTTCTTGAAGATTGAATGCTTAAACACTTGCGCGAAGTAATCGACACTCAGCGTCATCTATTGGTATTGTTTGGAAATATAATGAAGCGAGGGCGGGCCATTAGTAATATGACTAATATGTGTACTAGGTTCGTTGTACCTACATTTTAATCTCCCCTGTTAAGTACCTAAGTAGGTAGGTACATATTTGCGCACTTAGTCACATTCGTTAGGTTTATGAAAATACTAGTGGCCCGCCCTCACTTCGCTTCGGGACCGTAATTCAGAAACGAACCAATAGATGGCGCTGTGCACAATTACATCGCGCAAGCGTTTCGTGTTTTCGGTTTACCTATAAGCCTTGTCGTTGTCTATAGAAGTTATCTCTTTATAAATAGTATAGAAGATAGAAGATGTTTTACTAAGCTTTAAGGAGTATTACGTTTTTCTTTTGTTGTCTGTTAATTTGTAATTTGTATTTTCTATTAATTTGGGAGGAAGTGCGATTTCCTTAGGTAAATGAATCTTTTATGCCAATCTACTTTTGTTTAAATTTAAAGTGGCACAAATAGCAAGAAGATTATGGAACGTTTATAGTCCTATAAAAATGTATGTTATGGATTTTAAATTACTGTAACACGGATTTAGTAGAATAGGTATAGAGCGCTGAAAATAGAATTAAGTACAAGAATGTTAAAGTAAATAAATATCAGACAGTTTGGTATATCTGTGAACATTTACACCTCTTTAATCACGTCTTGTACCAACCATTATGAACATTTTTGTCTACGACTTTTGAAGATTTGTCGAAAATAAAAGGGGATAAAAGGTTGGCAGCGCACTTGTAACTCAACTGGTGTTGCAAGTGTCCATGAGAGGCGGCAATTGGTTACCATCAGGTGATCCGCCTGCTCGTTTGCTACCTATCACATAAAAAAAAGGTAGTCGTAATCTAATTTCCTCATTATATTTTTTTAATCCTCCACCCATTCCGCTACACATTGCCAAGGTCACCCACCACAATGGTCATTGTGGTATGTCACACCGTCTGCGCACGGGCCTGTTTTTGTCCGTCCGTCCGTCGGGGGCGATCTATGAGCCGTTTTCAGTTTGATATCTCATCCGTGTAATGGTAGAGTTTTTATTTCGTTTCTTTTGTCTAGTATGAAAGTGGATTTTTTAATGCTTTTAAGTAGGTAACTCGTAAGTCGATTGCCAAAATTTTTAGTGACTTGTACAATTAGGTAGGTACTTTCACCTTTTTTAATATAATATTGTTTTCTTGCGATTTATTTTATTTAGAGCGGTGGTCGAATAATTTTTCTATAACATTTTCTTTTTTCATTATAATGTACTTTTTGCTACTGTAAATACTTACCTGTCGTATTTCAGTTGAATCAGACTACTCTATCATTTTCGCCTTCAGCCCCCCTTTTAATGTAGGTAGATTTGCTTTTCACTTTTAAATTCCCAATACCATAAGTAGGTATTTATTTCATTTCTAGCTTTAAAAAAATGAATTCTTAGTTCCTTCGATGTACCTGTGATCACCTGTGTATCAACTGTGAAATATGCTACTAACCACCTGTTGGTAATAGTATACCTACTTTTACCCTATACTTATTTCTGTTTTCCGTTTTAAAATAGGACTTCCACAAAAAAATACGAAAGCCACAAATAACCATAGATAGGTAATTATCATAGATCATAATACCCGGCAACAATGCCAAAACGTGGTCAAACACTCTGACGCAATATTTTTGTCTGACAGTTGAACGAGCCGATCACGAGAATGTGGAATTTGAGCCTCTGTACAATAGCGTGCTAATCTATGGTACGCGTTTGTTGTTGCCAACGAAGGGGCTACTTTTATTATCCTCGTCCGATGGAAAGTGAATGGGGTTTTCATCGTGGAAGAGCCACGCTTCGGCATGAATGGGCCGGCTCGGTCACATTGATACCGCCTCAGAGAAGACCGGCGTGAAGCAGTGCCTGCGCTGTATTTTGTCGAGTGAGTGAGGGTATCGGAGGCCCAATTGGGGGGAAAGGGCGTTAAAGATTGGCAGCGCACTGTGACTCAATTGGGTTTGCAGGTCACCAGATTGTTGTCCAGAATCAACCTGGACTCAAACTTGGGCAACCCCTGTGCTATGAGTACCAGATGACGATAATTTAACTGGGGGCATCAACCCAGAACACCCAGACCCAAGAAAACTTAGAAATTGTAATTTCCTAAATTGACTTGACCGGGAATCGAACCCGGGACCTTTTGCGCTTCGGGTGAACACCTTAGCAACTGCGCCATCAGGCCGTCAATATGGTGAATATGGTCTCTCCTGTTGCTTAAACTCACGTCATACTTAGATTAAACATCGAGTCGAGTATTAGGTACCTACTCACCGCCTACAAGCCGCGTCACACGCCTCTAACACAGAGTTGCTTTACCTCACCAAAGTTTGTCTTCTATCTACGTCAAAGTATTGTTTAGAGACGCCTAAAAATAATCCTAGACGTTCGGATGTGTGACGTAATTAGCTACTGAACTCATGTAGGTAAGTACATGTAATGTGGGGGTGTGTCTGTTCACGAAGCTAAAATAAGTATGGGAACAAGTGGTTATGCCACTCGTTCTATTCGTTCGTGTATAAAAAAACGTTCAATAAGTAAAAACGCTCTGGATATTTATTCCCGTAATACACTTAAGTATTTCTCACAATGATTTGTACTACTTTACTTGTCGCTTAGATATTTTCAATTTCTTTCAGTAACACAAGTACCAACCTATCTTCTCTACTATTTATAAAGCAATAAATTCTATAGACTCCAGCAAAAGTTATATACAAATCGAAAAGGCGAAACGCAAGCGTGATGCAATCAACACCCAACGCCATCTATCGGTAGACAGTGGAATTACTGCTCCGAAACGAAGTGAGGGCGGGCCACTAGTAATATAATATACCTAAAGATTAAGAATTTAAAAAGACTATGATGTCGATTGCACAGGAATATGGATTTGAACACTACTACGGTAATGACATTTTTATAACAATGACCCAGCCACTAAAATATACCTAAAGTCAATAATTTGATCCTTTTGATTTACTTATTATTACGAATATCATCATCAGATATTCGTAGGAATTAAATATTTCAATCAGTCTCCGAGTAATGTTATACCTAACATATAGAATACAATTCGCAGAACATGTAGGTACCACTGCGCACGCGATACTCCCGTGATCGGCGCACGATGACCGAAGCATTATAAATGCAACACAGAGTAGGCCTCTAATTGCATTGTACGTGTGGAAATTAAAAACAAAAAGTAGAAAAAAATAGCGGCAGAGATCTAAGTTTATTCAGTTTCATTTAGCAATGAGGAATTGCTTTAACTTTCATTTCACTCGATGGAAGAAGACAATTAGCTGAATTTTACTTTTGAAAATGCTAATTCAGATTTACAACATTGAAAATGTATTTCTCCGCCGGACAATCTCTGGTCCATCGACTTTTTTTCACCTGCACACCAAACATAGATTTGGCAACATTCCGGTTATCGTCGTCTTTTTTCCTTTCGAGAATTCCTGAAGGTCCAGAGATCACGCATCTATATTAATTGGTTGTAAGCGTCCATAACAGGTTTTAACTCTAAAATGTGGTCGTTATTTTGATTTATTATACCTATTTGCTGCCAATCTGGCGTCAACGGCACGGTTTTTTGTTTTCCTGATACATATGCGTAATACATAGCTTTCGTGTAGCTTTCGCACTTACTTAGTGCAAACAATGACACAGAATGTGGTCATTTTATTTTAAAGATACCTAAAACTATTTGATTTACGCGGTTTACATTTATATTCTTTTAATTAGCTGAAATAACAATATACTTGATACTACATTTTGACGAAAAACTATAAATAATGTGCAGAATTCCGGTACCTATTTATAGCGCTTCTAATTTACGTGTTTCAATTACTAAGTTGCTATATATTGACTAATGACTGAACATGTGGGAGATTAAATCCAAAATTTCATGTAAACTGTACACAAAATTGTTTATTTACTGTCTAGCGCGTCGTTTGGCGGAACGGCTGGCAGGTGCCATTGCCAAGCGGGGGTTTGTAGTCTGCTCACTATCAGAGACATCTGCTTGGCAAATTGGCGATCCATCTCAGTGTATATTGTCCAATTAATTCGAAAGTATAGGCTAATGGTAAAGAAGAGATTGATGAGCGATTAAATGGTGTTTAGGTACATTTAATGAGGCGAAAAAGGAATCGGATAACTTTGTAAGATGTTTTCATGATCATCTCAGTGTTATTGCCAAAGCCGTCGCTCCGAAGCCCGGGGTGCGCTCTTTTGTATGTGATATGTAGCAGACTGATCACCTGATGGAAAGATTGCCGCCGCCCATAGACACCTGCAACACCAGTAGAGTCACAAGTGCGATGTCAACCTTTGACCCCCAATACCCTACTTACTCGACGAAACACAACGCAGGCGCTGCTTCGCCGCCGGTCTTCTGTGAGGCCGTGATATTACACCGGTCGAGCCGGCCCATTTATGAAGCGTGGCTCTCCCACGGTCGGTCCTAAGTGGCAGACTTGCAGACGGATCACCTGATGCTAAACTATAGAAGCACCAGTGGAGACAGAAGTGCGTCACTTGGCGACAGTACAGGCGTTTTTTGACGCTACATTTTCTGCCAGCGATAGGTTACCATAAAATCATCTGGTAGAGCCAGAGACAAATTGGTAAATAGTCTTTGGTGTTAAAAACAAAATGTTGTACGTACATTTTTTGCTAGTTGTTGAATGACAATACAAAGTCATTATTGCTAAGTGCCAGCCTATCTACCTAAGCGCCATAACATGTACCAACTATTATGATGCTATATTGATAACAGATAATGGAGCTTGCGAAGGTTTTTTTGGTGGGATTTATTTATTTTTAACGTATCTATGTCCCACTTTTAGTGCATTCTACGATAGCATTGTGAAACAATTCTGTAATAAGTACTACCTGCCTATAAGATTTTTTCTATGATACGTATGTGATATGACTGACATAATAACTAGGAAGTAGGTAGTTTTGCTTATAGTATATGATCGGATGGCAATAATTAAACAAGTAAATACGTTGACACGTAATAACCACGATAAAAGGTCGATAAAATTACCTTACCTTGTGGCACTACTGGAGTTGCAGGTGTCTATGGGAGGCGACAATCGGTTACCATCTGGTGATCCGTCTACTCGTCTGCGAAAAAAAAACAGTTTTGTGTACATACGACCGCATTTAAAACTTCACTTTCCTTTGACGCCAGAACCGTTTCCTGAGTATACTTTATACCGCAATAAAATCGAGTGATTTGTACCTACTTGTGTAAGCTTTCATTCGTTTTATAAGCTTTGAGATAACATTTACAACTCGCATGTCAGTGCTTTGAACGAGTGAACTCTTTTGCGTAATCTAGACCTACCTACATAATTTACCTACCTTTACCGTTTACATAAACGGAATCAAAGCTAATACATATAACCTAATGATTCATAGTTTTTGGCATTATTTCATATCTGGTTGCCAGCTGTCTGTTACTTGGTAAAAATCGGCGAAATATTTATTAAAAGAGTTTTCTTTCGACACCGCGTCAATTCCTAGAAGTCTGGAATCTAACTTCGCTAATGACAGGATACATCCAGATAGCATTTTGTAGTGGATAATAAAATTAATGGAACATAATAACGTCCGGTGTTTTAGTGTCAACAACTAAGTTCTAGGTTTAAGAACAAATTGTAGGCTTCTTTGTTATCATGTAAATAAACAACGCCTTTAATAAAGTGTTTTGCAAGTTTGACGTTTTAGAATCTAGGGAGGGGATTCCCAGATACTTACAGATTATTTCAATACCTACTTGACACTGGTTGACATAGTACGAACTTTACTAGAGTAGAGTTAGCCTGCCGAATGACTGCGTCGGTCGCTAGTTTCTTGAACTTCTCTCTGTCTTTTGCGAGATTGAATAGTTGTTCCACGCTGGTGATTCCGGTCCACTGCTTTCGAAGATTGCTCAGGTTTGTGAGTACCAATCCGCTTCAAGCGTGGTGATTAAACCTACTCCCGTCATAGTAGCGAAGACTTGATTTCTATGATGGAGGCATTGACCTGCAGTGGGACAGTATATCGGCTGATAATTTACTTTACTTTATTAATATTTGTTATCATCTCGAGTGTAACCAAACACCCTATTTTAATTCGAGTCCCATCACAAGACAAAAGTGAGTAAAGTTGTAATCTGTTTATGTTTCAGGCGGCATGGGCACGCGGCACTTCGTCACGTTCATGCTGTTCCTCGGGATGGCGAACGCGTACATCATGAGGACCAACATGTCGGTGGCCATCGTGGCCATGGTCAACCACACCGCGCTGCCCGTCAGCCAGGAAGCCATGGACACGGAGTGCGGGGACGTCGGCAACAAGACCAGTGTGAGTACACCCTTAATAATCTATACTATTTATAAAGAGATAACTTCAATAGACAACGACAAGGCTTATAGGTAAACCGAAAACACGAAACGCTTGCGCGATGTAATTATACACAGCGCCATCTATTGGTTCATTTCGGAATTCCGGTCCCGAAGCGAAGTGAGGGCGGGCCACTAGTAGTCTATAATCTTAATAATAGTATTATAATGGTCTATAGTGGTTGCTATTATGTTAAGATTCTACCACCTACTGTATACACTATGGATGCAATAAAGATATTGAGTATTGAGTAAATAAATAAATGCGCCAGACAGTCACACCAATAAATCTAGCCTCAAACTAGGGCAACCCCTGTACTATGAGTACCAGGTGAGATGAATGGGCATGTAATGAACCTTTTGCATTAACGGAACGGACGTAACGTAAACGTGACGTAGTACGGAACCAAACCGCGCTGCCCGTCAGGCACGTAGCTCACACGGAGTGCGGAGACTTCGACCAGTGTGAGTAGACCACCCTTTTTAGGGTCCGCAGGCAAAAAACCTACCCCGAATCACGTTTTTTCTCAAAATATGAAATATTTTTTTTAAGTACGGAGCTACGTGAAAATGAAACTGCGGTCTCGCTGCGGGGGCATATGAATATTTGTTGAGTACCTAAATGTTATTCTGTAAACTGCATTAAAATAGAAATTAAATTTTCACATAAAAATAGAAAAACAATTTTGGTGTGTTTCTATGTAAGTAGGTATGGGGGACATACTTAGAAACACAAAAAATGTTTTTCATCAAAACCTTAGGTACGAGTGCGAAAAAGCTTGCTCGATAAGAAGCGGAGTTACGAGTAGGTATTATGCAATTCTATTGGTGGATTTCACACCGCTCCGCCCCGCTCGGCTTCAGTCGAAACTCAACGCAGCTTCAAGCTCACAGATGTTGCTTCATTATAGAGATTTTCTAGACTGATAACTCACGTGCATGAGTTAGGTACCTCGAGTTCTCAAGACCATGATCCCAGTGGTTAAGACCGGTAGGAATGCAGAGCTATGATTAGAAATGTATATTTGTAATACTTTAAAAGTTACATAAAAACTTTGTTCCCGCTTACGAAATTCGCTTCGCCGAAATAAATAGAACGCTAATGCATTCGGGAAAAGTAAATGACAGAACATACATCACATAGGTACATGTATTGTAGGTAGGAGTTGGTATTTTTCTCATTGGTGCATTCAATGATATTATGATGACATAAATAGTGTTTGCGGACGATAAACTTTATTGCGTCGCCGAACACAAAGGCCATGCGAATTTTATATCTTGGTTGTAAAATCCAATTCAGATTGAGATCTATACTTCATTTGTAATAAATTTGGGAGTAATGAATTAGTTAGGATCAACCCGGGCAGCCCTAACTCAGCGGGTCACTAGTTTAGGTCTATTTAGGCATTGATAAATATCTAATACCTGGGTTAATTAACTATAACTACTTACTTAATTTTAAAATTAAACTCGCTTTTTAGTAATTAAGTCCTATTGATTGTTTGCAGGCTGCAGCATCTCAAGATGGTTCCTTCGTGTGGACTTCAACGCTTCAAGGATATATCTTGTCCTCATTCTTCTACGGATACGTGATAACGCAAATTCCCTTTGGGATATTGTCCAAGAAGTGAGTTGTAGAAAGTTAATTATTAGGATATGAAAAATATTTGCTGTCGATCATTTTACTTAATCTTACACAGTGTCTTTTTAAAAGTAATTTTCTTTTATTTAGACGTCCGTGTTTCTCTATAATACTAAGATTTGTTTGCGTTTCCATCAGGTACGGAGCTCGTTATTTCCTGGGCATTGGGATGCTGATCAACTCAGTGTTTGGGCTGCTGGTGCCAGTTGCTGCTGAGGCTGGCTACGAGTGGCTCATCGTCGTACGGTTCATTCAAGGTCTTGGCGAGGTAAGGCAATTCCATATTAATGAGTGATAAAGATCTTGCTAAAAATCTATTTCGAATGCAAATTTTATGCATGTAAAGCCAATTCATAAATTTAATTAGAAAAACTTTCGCATTGCCGAACTCATAATTTCATAGTGGAATTTCGTATTGTCTTTTCTCATAACGTGTCTTCTGCTAAGTAGGTAGGTATAGTCCTTACTTGTCGGTTGCGGTGCATCACTCATCCTTCATCCCCACCAAGAATTGATCAACAATCTGCTTCTAATTACAGGGGCCAATCGTGCCGTGTTCACATGCTATGCTGGCCAAGTGGATTCCTCCCAACGAGAGGAGTAGGATGGGTGCAGCTGTATATGCAGGTAACTTATGTCTTTATTTTGACGAGTCAGATAACAAATTATCAGTCATTAAATTAACAACAGGTTTGACCTTATAAGAAAAGCAATTGACAGTGCCACTCGTTTTCCAGGAGCCCAGTTCGGCACAGTTATCTCCATGCCCCTCTCTGGCCTACTATCAGCCTACGGTTTCGCCGGCGGCTGGCCTTCCATCTTCTACGTCTTCGGTATCATCGGCACAATCTGGTGTCTCGCCTTCTTGTTCCTGGTCTCCGAAGATCCAGAGCAATGCACCAGGATCAAGGAGACAGAGAGGAAGTACATCGTCAGTTCGTTGTGGGGTGCTGCTGGTTCAAGCGTAAGTTTTTATTTAAAGAGCATGCAATTTTGGTCCTTAATATACCTATTGAAGGTGTAGACGAGTACATGCATTATAATTACCGCGATCATTATTGTTTTCTTACTTACATGTTCCAGCTATGTAGACATCCATATTAAAATTGTCATTACTTAGATCCATATTTGACAATTTGAAAGAAACCTTAAAATGTTTCGTTTCTTTACAGTCGCCACCTATCCCTTGGAGCAAAATCCTGACATCACTGCCTTTCTGGGCCATCATGTTGGCGCACATGGGACAGAACTACGGTTACGAGACCCTCATGACAGAACTGCCGACATTCATGCGTCAAGTCTTACACTTCTCCATCAAAGATGTAAGTTTTTCCATATTTTATTCGATCTCTAAAGTGCTGCAAGCATAATCTCGATCACACATTTATGCCCAATATAATTAGGCTTTGGATTACCAATGGCATTAGTCAATAAAGGCTGATGTTGATGATGATGATGAATGCAAATAAATCCGTTAACTTCTAAATCAATCGCAGCTGCTCTACTCTCGCAATAAACTATTAAATTATCAAAAATTAAATTAGATGGCAGGTACGTTACTAATTAGTGTAATCTTTCATGGCTTAGCCAAAACAGAATCTGAGAGCAGAAATATGAAATTTTGCCAAATGATTATGTACTTGCGTTAAACATGTTTTTAATTAGTTGTCTTCCCGTAAGTAAGCTTATTGAAAAAACAGAAGCAAAAAACACTAACGTCAAAATAAAGAAAGAAGATGTGTGGGATATTATGCCGTCTAGATACAATATACTTTCGTCCACTCGTAGATACAAGAAGACATCAAAAGCATATCTACCCGTCCAAAAGTTCTATCCTAACATCTCTAAATCTACGCAATTCGGCCGCATTTCCAGTCTCTAGCTATATTTAACCCACACGTGAACCAGACACATATAGAACCATGTTGCCATTAATCATGCGTCGCGTGAGCTGTCAGCGAGGTCGGAGGGTCAGCAGCGGTCAATTGGCTTTATTAAATCAATCCAGATTCGTGTACATTTGGTTACAGTCAAGCGAAAAATTGTCGCGAATTCTAAACGTTGCTGTGAAGCCATTATGGGTCACGTAACTCACGCAATATTTTTCGTGACTGTATTTCGGCATGCTTGTTTATAGGGTACAATTGATAATGGAACGCTTGGTCGTTTAAGTATTGTTTGGAGTTTGGTAGTTTTAATGTCCTCCCGAATGATGAAATCGTAAGGAGTAGCGCTCTATTTTATTTATCCTGCCCTCACCTTGTTTCGGGACCTTATTTTTCAAAGTTTTAGTTCCAATCTTAACCAAAATATGGCGCTGAGTGTCGATTTCATCGCGCTAGTGTTTCGTCTTTTCGATTTGTGTAGGTATAATATGCCGTTGACTACACAATGTATGTAGTTAATAGTTATAGTGTGCAGACCAAGTAGGTAGGTAGGAACTGTTCTCTCCTATATAACAGTTTTATTAATATGTAGGGCACTATTGCCAAAACCGGTATCAAGCTCATTGTGACAGTTTGTGGGCTTTCGACAAAGGTGCATGTTACGTTGATTCAAGTCTTGTTTTAATCTAAGTATGTAGTTTGTATTTTTAAGTTTTTATGGCACTTTTTTTTACAGAACGGCTTCGTGTCTGCCCTCCCATACCTGTGCATGTGGCTGTTCTCTATGTTCATCTCCGTAGTAGCTGATTGGATGCTGTCCAGCGGCCGGTTGAATCACACCCAAGTGAGGAAGATCATCAACAGTATCGGTAAGTGTGCTTGCTTCACTTAGATTAAATACATTGTCTAGTTTCAAGTCCCAATTCAGATATGGGATATCTTTCAAGGGTTCCTCAAAAAAAACAATTCTCCAAAGTTCTTCTTCCTCCTTATTACTATACAGCTATTATTCAACAAGCCTGAAAATCGAAATAGCGCCATCTGACCTTCGAAACCATTTGATAAGGGAATTACACCATATGGTTGTAAGGTTTCATGTCGCATTGGTTGGGCCTAGAAATCCATTTATCTACAAATATCCAAGATATTATTTCCCTTTTATGCTGTGATCGCGTGCACTGTGTGAATCTCTAATGTGAAATTTAATTTGATCCCAGGTGAATACGGTCCAGCAATCGGTCTGTTCATAGCAGCGAACACTGGCTGCAACCCCGCTGCCACTGTGGCTATCCTGGCTATTGGTGTTGGTCTCAACGGTGGTATCTACTCCGGTTTCAAGGTAATTATGTTTTTTTTATCTTTTTTAATTGCACCGTATATTGGCTTGCCATAATCTGACGCCAATCATAAGGAAAGGACACTTTGCAATCCCACCGGACGCGATTCCATGACATCACGTCCAATGGTTACCACACCGGCCTGCAAGATGTTTGTTCGCGATTTGTTTGAAGGATTCCATATTGCAGGAGAAACAATTCTTTTACCAGCAATAATCTGGAGATGGCTTCATTAAATAAACACCCTCAATACTTGCTGCAACTTCGGCCTCTATTTCCCCTGTGTCTAAATTTTTTTCCAATATTTTTATACAGGTTAACCACTTGGACATCTCCCCTCGTTTCGCTGGAATCCTTATGGCGTTCACCAACTGCTTGGCCAACCTGACGGGTCCTGCTCGCCCCAATCGTCGCTGGATACATCATTGAAGGAAGAGTACGTATTATTTCCAAGTCTTTTATAACGTGGACAGCAACTAATCATCACCATGATAGTTCAAACCACTCAAAATTCCCGGTATAGCCGTGCTGGGCATACAAGTTGAAACAGAAAATATTTATCAATAAATCAATAGCAAACGTCACTAAATAGCTTTTGTGTCAGTGCGGCGGTTCGTATCTACTAACTAGGTATAACTATCCAAAAAGTCTTGCACTCCGATATAGGACTCTTCATCTAGCTAGATGAAGTTAGGCCCTGCTAATCTGCTCAGTATTGCAATTGCTAATTTAATAATTGTTTTTCTTCTTACAGCCAACGCAAGCACAATGGAGAATAGTATTCTACATCGCCGCAGGCGTTTACATTTTCTGCGCGACATTCTACAACCTCTTCGCCTCAGGCCAGAGGCAAGACTGGGACAACCCAGCCGACGACGAAGCGAACGCCAAGAAGGCAGCCGAGAAAAAATCCATCAAGGACGAGAAGAAATCAGCCAAGAATCAGAATCAAGCGGAAACCGCCCAATAGCAGGCCTTAAAAAGTTACACGCTCCATAGATATTAAAAGTTATTGGTTATAGAGGTTGAACCTGTCGAAAATACTAATTCGCGCCTTTTCTCTATGGCAGCGTTGGACCCCATATTAGTTCGTTCTTTTACATGTGTGAGGCTGCAGTTTTTGATCTTTTCTAATTTACTTTTCGCATTACATTATTACGTTCCTTATTACTCGTAACATTATCTGTTACGAAAAGAATTAAATCTTTGGAAAATCAATCGTACCTATAATTTTAAATATTGTTCGCATCTTATCTTACATTTAGCATTTAATTGTCGAACAAATTTTCAGTCTTTTCGCCTTTATCTAGAAATTTTTAGAGAAACGCACATCAATAGGGCTGTGATAATATCTTGTGTGTTATAAACACAAATTGGAACTTCTGTGGGGTCAACTTTTTGACGACTTGTTATTAGAACTTTATTTATTAATTAGTTATTTAATTACCATACAAGTATTGTTTTAATTAGTTTTATTGCTTGAGAGCGTGAGACGCGTAAAAGGTAAATCGGGTCCAATAGTGAATAAATAAACAAAATGTTACCGTCCTAGCCAGTGACCTTTCAGTTCGTACCTCGCATTAAATTTTTGAAACTTTTCATAGTGCCATTGACAGCATTTTTGAAAACTCCCGAACGCAGCAACTCGAATACGCGTATCGAATAGTTTTATATAAAGTAATATGGGCCTGTAATTGTTTTTGAACATACATTTTAGTTACTTATCAGATTGGCGAAAAGTTTTATTCAATAGGCAAGGCATTATATTTGGTCTAAGACTATATATTTTGATCATAATAGGATCATGATTGTTTCCACTAATAAATATCATAGACTAAAGGAGGATTGTTTAGCATTATTTAAACAATAACTATAAGTTGAATATTATTTCTGCCAATGTCCATTAGTCTATGCCGGAGTTAGTGCCAAACTTGCGTTGTGAATTTTTTAAACCATTCATTGTTCGCTTGAAGCGGATGTTGTTGCATTAATTAAGGCTTATGTATAAGTATGTTTTAATAAGATTGTATTATTTATGATTAGTTTGTAATCATGTACCGTCATAAGACGTTGCACGCCCAGGAGCTAATGTGATCATTCTGTTATATTTTATAAGCTAATGCTGTAGATAAATTGGAAAATAAATAAGAAGATATAAAAGAGTGAAAACTTCATAGAATATGTCTTTCATACTGAAATAATATGCGAATACGAAAAATTTGTGTTTAAAATTATTAACTTACTCGACTCAGACTAGCAATGATGACCCTAATTACAAAGCGGAGACTCATGGTTTAAATATTGTTGTGTCACTTTAATAAAAGTGACAGCATCAGTTAACAACGAGGACTATCTTTAGATCACATTTTTTAAATTACGAAATCTACCTTAACCAGTCTTTCTATGCAGTTTTCCCTTTTTCTCTTCACTTTAGGTTGGAGGCATTTCATAATTTTTCTACGGCTTATATTTTAGTAATTAGATTGAGCTTGAATTACATAACAGATATTTGTTGGAAATTTTCCATTTCGTAAACTGTATCGACTGTGACAACGTATAACGTGCCTTGGTAGGAAGGAGTACAATCCAAATTATTGCGTTGAACGCATCAAACGATGTAAATACAATACCTACATTTTCTTACTAAATAAATTGCATTTTTGTATGTGCGTTCTTTACTAATTAGAGTAAAGGACGTATTAGAGGAATACAAAAATGTGTTTTGAGTATACTCTGTAGTTTTATTTTACATGAACAAATTGGCCCTAACACCCAAAATGCTTGACTAATAAGGGCCCGTTACACCATCTCTGAGTAAAGTTCCAAGTAGTTTCCTTGTCAGCTAAAGTGGGTTCGGAGAAAATTAGCCCCTGGTCTTTGTATTAAATAATTATTTAAATTGTTAACTAAGCCGCGGACCAGGGGCCAGTTTCCTCCAAACCCACTTTAATTGAAGAGTAAATTACTTGACACTTTAGTCAGGGATGGTGAAAGAGTAATAAGTGGTATGTGCGCGAGTTGAATGCGGGGTGTGGGCATGTCCACAGTGCCCAGAGCTGTGGATCCGCGCCTGGTGGTTTATCTCTGGTATGGATGAGTACCGCATTCAACTCGCGCGCGATATAGTAAAACCAAATAGATAGGTATCACTACACAAGAAATATTTTCATTACAAATGATAGAAGAATATTTTCAGACAAAATAGTATATTTAAAACAATAGTTTCTGATTGACATGGTAAAAAAATATTTCCTTACACTAACTTATAACTTCACTGTAGTGCTGTAAGCTAAAGGCACCAGTGCCGCTGCGGCAGGGCTGTCCCAGCATCAGACAGCTGGAAGCCGAACGAATGTTGTCCTTCTTAGCGTTTATTACGGCCTCCTTCAAGAATATCAGCGAGGACTCGAACGACATCTGCTGCAGCGGCGACGTGGAAGATTCCATCCCTTTCCTACTCATAGGCTCGAACACCCCGTTAAACGTCATGTAATCCGCCACCAGCGTCAAGTGCCGAGGATCCACTGTGATACCATAAACATTGAACACATTCTGAATTTCTTTAATAATAACTTTGTTAGCCGCTTCTATACCGTAAGTATTAGCAATGGCATGTATGTCGTTGCTGTACAATCTGTTCATGTCTAGTAAATTATTGTATTTAAACATTTGCAAGATATTGATTCCTTCTGTTTTTATGTACAGGACATCCTTCTCTTTGTTCACTATGGCTCTCTTTATATGCTTAACTTCGTGGATCACGGATCTCATCGCAGCATCCCGCAAAGCTTGCGACAAATCTACTCTTAAGAAGTCGATAGGGAAGAGGACAGTCAACTCGCACCATTGGTGATGCTTCGTGTCAAAACTGTAATTGGTCGCATTCTGTAACTGACTTACTACTTGGGACATCGTTTTGCTTTCCTCGGCACTGGCTTTGTCTGCCTTGTCGTCATCATCGTCTACTTCTTTTGCTTGATCGTCGAGCATTTCAGCTTCATCGTCAGATTTCTCCTCTTCTTCTGATTCAGGATCTTCGTACTCTTGTTCTTCTGAGCGCTTCTTGCGTATTTTGGCCTAGAAAGAAGAAAAAACACTGGGTTAGTTATTATGCAATTCCCAAATGTAGCCATAAAAATATAATGATAGAGATAACAAGTATATACAGATCCTAAAGAATCAAACAACACAAAAACAAAATTAATTTATTTTATAAGATAGGTGGCAGACGAGTAGACGACGATCCTGTTAGTAAGCGCTTGCCACCGCCCATATGAAATGTAGGATGCAACAAAGAAAGTTATACTTACATCAGTATTATCATCGTCATCATTGGGGCCTTCTTCATCAGAACTGTCGCCGTCGTTTCCAGCTTTTTCCTCTGCCGGAGCAGGACCATCATCATCCTCTTCGTCTTCATCGCCTCCAGCGCGACGCTGTCTCTTCTCTTTATCAGAGGACCACAAGACACCTATCGTGGCTTTCGCCTGGCGTTTGATAGTTGCAAACATCTCGTCAAAGAATCTTTTCTGCATGTGCTTTATTATCTGAGGAGGCTTCACAGTATACTGCGGTTGGTACTGTGCATGCGGCAGAAACGTGAAACGCATAGTCGTCTTCAACTGCCTGTCAGGCTCGGTTACTATCTCACATTGCACGTCAATCTTTTCGAGAACGTCTGATACAGTCACTCTGTTTAACTTCTTTCTCAGACGTTCCGCCTTCTTTTGTACATCAGATATATCAGTTCGAAGCGGTATATCCATGTTGGGAGTTTTTAATTTCGCCGAAGCTGTCATAAGGATTTCTCTGAGACGTGGGATACCGAGCGTGACGTTCATGTCACCACGACCGGCGAAGTGGAAAGTGTTCAGTGTCATCTGAGTTGAAGGCTCTCCTATAGATTGAGCCGCTAGCAAACCGACAGGTTCACCGGGAGCAGCCATTGAGGCTAGATATTTTGCATTCATAACTTCTACAAACTTGTCTTTTTCCGTATTTGTTTCATAAGGACTTTCATGTCGGTTTTTCAAGTAATTTTGTATAATTCCATCAAGCTGTTCATTAATTACGCCAAATTTATAATCTGGGGAATATTTACTGGGTATTGGGTCAGGACAGAATTTTCTTCTATACTGATTTCTTTCATCTTCTTCTAAAGAGCGCCACTTCTTTTCCAGTTCCCAATAGTAAGGATCTCTGGTACGGTCTGTAGGCATATCATCAAGATCAATTTCGTTTTTGGCATGTAAAGAGAATTGAGAAAACGCACTCTGTCTTACTTTTTCAAAGGGACTACCATTCTTCTTCTTCCATTTTTTCAATGCTTTATGTGCTTTGGCTATACTTTTTTCTTCGGTGTCTTCTTTCAATTTCTTTATTGTAGATTTGCTTACTACAGCATTAGAATTCGTGTCTAAGAAATCTAATTGATCTTTATTAAGATATTGGCATTTTAGAACATCAAGCCCATCTTCTCCGTAAGCAAACTGGACAATACTGCCGTCGGAATCTCTTACAGTATGATCGTATGCGACGTTCAAACTTTCCAAGTGTTTTATCAGACACCGTTGCAAGTAACCAGATCTACTTGTTTTGACAGCCGTGTCAATAAGACCTTCACGTCCAGCCATGCAATGGAAGAAGAACTCTTGAGGTTGTATTCCTGTCATAAAACGGCCATCAATAAAACCTCCAGCCCTTGGAGAAATGTCGTAAGGTGGGAAGCTTGGGAGCGACCGACCGGAAATCATCAAAGGTGGCCTTTTACCTTCCAACTCAATTTGACCTAATAGGCATGAAATCTGCATAGTGTTCACAGTTGAACCTTTCGCTCCAGATTGCACCATCAGTTGCAAGTTATTATAGGGGAATTTTTCAAGTAAACCCTCGGCCAAGCAAACTTTGTTGATATTGTTTGTGTAAGAATCCAACACATTTTTATATTGTCTGTCCAAATTGGCTCTGAATTTGGGATCTTTGGCATACATTTCACCAATGGTCTCCTTCAATTGATTTTCATCAACATCAGCAGGCAATTCCGTAGCTTTGACGGCGGCGCTTCTCCCCGCCTGTCGGACTAAACAAACGAACTCGTCGCGCTTTTCGTTTGCTTCATCCACAACAAGGATATCTTTAACACCAAGGGTGAATCCAATCCATTGGAGATAGAATGTGAAAACTTTGGAAAATGAGCTCAGTAAGGCACTAGAACTGTCTCCTCCATAAAGCTCAAACATACAATGTACTAAGCCATATGGTGTAGCACCATAGTGGGTCTTATCCAATACGCCACACAAAAGCTCTCCTTTCCTTATGATGACTTCAGCTTCGGACATTGTGTTTGGGTCAGAAAATGGTGTGCCTCCAGCATTCCATGGTCTAGGCTGCTCTTTTTGCCACGCCTTTGATGCAATTTTGGCTTTCCCTGTTAAAGTCAAATATGGTTTGCCTTTTGGGATACTGTTGATAATAATTGTAGACAATATCTGCTTCCCTGACCACAGCATCACTGGTTTCAAAATAGTGGGTGGCAAGAGTTTAATCTCTCCTTTATGATTGGATAATGCTTGGAAGACCAGTTGCTGATAGTCAGATTTTGTGAAAAATGCTCCCCTAAGAGACATCTTCACTCCAGATATGACATGATCTTGAATCAAACCACTCAGTGGTGTACCATCTTTAGGTACGAGGTACTGTTTTCGTACAGACATGATATTATAAGCTTCACTTCTAGCTAATTCATTTTGAGGGAAATGGGCATTCATTTCATCACCATCAAAGTCAGCATTGTATGATTTACAGTTGGCATAATGCAACCTGAGAGTTTTCTCTCCTTGTAAGATTCTTGCTCTGTGTGCCATCATACTGGGCTTATGCAGGGAAGGTTGTCGATTTAGTATCATTATGTCACCATTAACTAAATGCCTATGTACTATTTTTAGCCCTGACGATTTGTATTCATCTGGTGTTAGCAATCTTTTGGCAAGACTTTTTCTCTTTTGTATAGAATCAGGAGGGATTCTGATAATTCTTCCATTTTCTATTTCAAGTTTCTCTGCACCGGGATGAACATTTGGTCCATTTATTATCATTTTCCTAAGCTCATCGACATTCCATTCAGTGACTGGTACTGGGTAGGTCAGCTTTTTAGCAAAGGCATCAGGTATACCTATCTCATCAATATCTACATTAGGGTCAGGTGTTATAACAGAACGAGCAGCAAAGTTCACTCTTTTACCCATCATATGCATTCTAATGACTCCAGTCTTCTTTTCTAGAATCTGTTTTAGCCCAAGACTGGTAACTCCTTGCCCCTCACAGGTAAGGAGGTTGTTAACTTCTTTCTGCAAGTTTTGCCAAATAGAATGAAGTTTCTCAGCTGGTGTTTTGCCCTGAACCGTTTCATATGCAGCCCTAGGCTTTTGGTCTAAATTTGCAATTGTTTTTGGTTCATCACCAGAGGACAGCACTTGGAGGATAACTCTGGCACTAAAAGCACAATTAAGAATGTTTTTGTAGACATTTGTTTGAGGATGCTCTACAAGCTCCCCTTGGAGAATATTACAAGGTCTCACACATGGTGGCAAGACAGGAATTAGTTTCATAAAAAATATGTCAGTTACGGGCTTGACATTACTATTCTTCAACATAGGAATGCAGTTCACTAAAATTTCTTCATCATTTTCAGCTATACTGGTACAGTATTTTTGTATTTCATCCGGCATCAAGATTTTAATTCCATGGCCAGTGCCATCAGCGCTGTGGTTGTACATCAATTTACCATCAGATGTGGTCACTTTGATTAGCTTACTTTTACAAAATGCACACTTTTTAGCAACACTTATAAGTTTGAAATAATTGTTCATTATTTTGGAACGCAACTTATCAGTATTTTTGTTATGAAACACCACATTGATGGGGTCAGTTTTCTTTAACAACTTCTGGTATTTTTTAATCAATTTGTGAGGTTTACCAGGAGATTCCTCGTTACCGATATCTTTGATTTCTCCTAAGTCTAATGCTGCAGTGACATGGCCTGCGTCAATGAGTTGTAGCTGGAGTGATAGTAGAAGTTTCATATTATCATCCATTTGAATTTTGCAACACTTGATACAGCTGATTCGAAAGAGGCTGTATATGTTTCTGATAAATAAGGGATTAATTACTACAAGTGGTAGCTCTATGTGCCCAAAATGACCTGGGCAGTGCAACTGAGAATTACTGCAAGTAGGGCAAGTGTCACCCCTATCTCTAACCGGTCCGAGTACAGAGTCATAGAGCCCACCTTGAGTAGGATTACCCATCGCGTCGAAAGATGTAGTGTTGGTTATTTTCACCACACTGAGCTTTTGAATATCTGCATCAGTGAACGTCAGGAACTGCACGGAGACCGGATCAACAGACGTCATCCCCGAAAGGGGCGACGTAAACGAGGGGTTAGAAGCCATGGTCCTTTCCTGTAAAATTTAAATAAGTATGTACCTACCACATGAAAGTATAACCTATACAGGTCACATTAATGTAGTGTAATGTAAAATGTAATAAGTGTCACAGTAACATCCATTTATACAAACCTGAAGTTGTTTGGTAGCAAACAAGAATTAAAACTACATCACTGGAATTGAAAATTTTATTAAAACTCTTCAATTTCCACCAATCAAAACAAAAAACTTTTCTCCCGCAAGTCCCGCAACACAACTGTCACTGTCATAAACTTTTTTTTACTATTTTTTTTTATTATTTACACTGGACACTCATAATTTCAGAACCGGTAATATCCGGAAAAAAAAACATTTTGCAGTGTCTATGGGTTTTATACTGGCAACACAATTTGAACTTTTTAAAAAAGTTAGTCAAAATGGCGGCCCAAGATGAAGTTGACGTATGTGAAAGTTGGGAGGATATGGACGAAATTGGTGTAAGTTTTATTGTAAACGTCGTTCCCTGCGTTATAATGATAATTTGTCAAGATATGCGAAGTAATACAACCAAGCGTTTCTATGTTCTAGTTAGATCAGAAGATCAAGCTGATGTCCCCCGAGTGCGCGCCTGAGAAAAATCTTAAGGGTTGCAAGGTTACTGTTGAGGATAACGCGTGTATAGGATCTCAGTGCGTGATGCCGGAGCCAGCTATTCGCATCCTGAAGCGGCCCTCATCCTCTGGGAGCGGGCAGCTGAATGGGGAAAGCCGAGCGCGCCCTGTCAAAACGCTCGAACAAAGACAGAAAGAGTACCAGGAAGCTCGATTAAGGATACTGGGGGAAGCGCGGAGCCCTGAGGACGTCATCGACGACAAGTAAGTCTAATTAGCGATCAATTTTCAATGATGCCTTTTAGTATAATGCATTTACATAACCAACAAAACATGCCATTGTAAACGTCAGTTAGCTACTATTACCTTGGTTTTTGCCCAAATTTTGCTGTTGTCAACTGTCTCCACGGCCCGAACGGTTTTCTTTTGACCATTTTACTATCCGTAAGATAAATGATAAATCAATACTAAATACAGCAATATACAAGCTACATTTTATTTTAAAGAATATGCTAGTAAACCAAGTAGGTAGGTACTTCTATTCATTTGAAGTAAATAATACACTAACCATCTAATTAACTTAAATTCAAAACCATCTAAAAGTGTCTAAAAGCAAATACCTAACTGCCTATGAAATTGAATCTTGTAAATCTTTCTAGTTAATCAATCATATCAGTATCATTTTTGTCTTTTTCCAGTCTCAGCCGGTTACAGGACAAACTCCAGGCCAACAATCTCAATGACAATCATAATAGTGCTAAAACAAAAAACTGTCACGGTGAAAACAATGCAAAAGGCAAGGAGCGGAAAGTGCTTGCTCGATTACCACCAGGATCCACACCAGCTGGAGTGTTCCCTTCACCGCCTCCCCGGGGAGTCCTTGTTATACGTACACCTAGAGGTCCGGACGGAACAAAGGGCTTTGTGAGGAGGTAGCACTACCTAAATCTTGTAAGCCACTAAGTACTCACAATGTTAAGTTCCATCCAAACAACTTTCCCATGCTGGAAAGGTTTGAAATTCAAGTAAATTATTGTTGTTTATGACTTTTTGATGTATGTGTAATGTACCAAATGTAATTAATATACAATATGATTTGTAATTTGTCAGTTGTCTGGCAAAAGGGTGATAAACATTTGGTTGTCTTGTATCTTTGATAAGTACAATTTCACTTTAAATGTTTATGTTGCCACTCATTGTACGAGTGTGTGACAAAGTAAATAAATATCTCATTACAGCTTGAGAGATTAAAAAACAAGTGCAACAGTATGTGAAATATTTAGAAAAGACTAAGTACTTTTTCTTTATTTTGAATTATTCATCCCTTTTATATTCAAATTATTGTGAATAAATTACAAATTATGTTGTGTGTAAAAATTAGAGTGCTCATTTCAGGGAACAACCACATATTGTGATAAACATTTCTAAAGCTTAACATCAGACTTAAGATATTATAAAGTGAGATCTTATGAATTGACCACTCGGCAAAATTTAGTGTTGTAATTGTACATTGTGCATATAATAAGTATTATGCATAATTTTCTATGCAGCCAACATTATTTTCTCAATAATCGTCAATGTTATTACATCAATATTTCAAATGGCTAATTTGCCAAAAATAGTTTAATAATCACAATAAATAACATGAAATTCATACTCTTTATTGAATTGTCTGCATACTAATGATAAATTTAAAAACTTGAACATAAACTTTTTATATCTAGTTTTTCTACATTGTATAGTATATTTTTTAGGATAAGATACTTGCTATTTGTATATTTTTAGCTATATTGTTTTATTAAGTTTTTGATGCTCTGATTATATTTGTGTTAAACATTATGTACTTACTAAAAAAAGTGTACTATTATTGAGTGCATCAATTGGATGGTAATTTTGTTATATGTAAAATAGTATTTTTTGGATAGTTTCTAATTAATTGTAAAATATGATACAATTTGTATTGTGAACTTCAATAATTATTTCCATGCCCTGACTATCCAGAAATGTGTAATAGATTCACTTATTGACAAGATGGTAGTGTCATTAGCACAAGTATAGTGTCAGAGCATCAGAAGTGTGACTGAGAAGCGTGCGAAAGTGTCAAGCAGTTACTTGGACATAATGATTAATATTGACCTGTAATTTTCAGGCCATATTTCCTAGTCTTAGTTTATTACACACATTGGGCTTGCAGCGGTAAGTTGAATTCTTTAAGATCTCCATTGCAGCAGAGTCGGGAAATAATTAAAATTTTGAATTTGTAACATGCAAAGGGAGCGAGGGTCTATTGCTATTTTGAAGATAGACATCAAAAATGATGTAAGTATCTAATTAAAGCAATTGGCAGTGCAATTTACTCCACTGGTGATCTCTGCTCATCTGCCACCTATCACATAAAAAATCGATTATCAATCAATCAATCAAAATTTTGAGACATTTTTATGATCTACCTCGAATATGCTTTAATTTACTGTTGTAGCATGTCGTATGCAGCAGCCTATTGTGAACATATCAAATGAACGTGCAATGTGTCAAAGTGACTGCTTAACTGTATCAAACCAATAATTAATTAGTAGGGTAAGTTTATTGTAACTCTGAGGATTGTGATATAGAATAATCGTCTTATTACAAGCCTTACCCCATCTAGAATGTTATAATAGTAAAAATAGCGTAATAGTAATGATTGATTCCTTGGATACCTGTTATCAGAAGCTATATAGATAGTAATTTTACAATATTATTGTTTTACTTGCCAGTGTTAAAATATTTTCTAAATGCAACTTTCTGCATTTAGTATCATTTCTATCAAGTAGCTAAAATTGTTGCATGTTTTATTATGAAGTTAACACATTGTCGGTAATTGAAGAAAGTTCAGTCTAATCCTAGCGAGTTAAATATTTTTAAAAACAAGTCTTAGACATGTTCAAAGATGGGCCGAAAAAATGAATTTTATTAGAAAATGTTTACTCTGACTAGGTAGAATGAGATTAAGTAATATCTATAAAGGAATAGATAGTTTATATTGCTGTTAAAGTTGTTTTTAATCTTTGTATAATAAGCTACAGTAATGATTTGTAGGTATTTGGCAAGAAGACCTTATGAGACATTAAAATAATACATACACTTAGTTGAATTGTGGTAAATAATCAAAATATCATTTGGCTATAGATTTGCTTTGGAATTAGAAAGTGAAAGTATTTAGAATTGTAAGATAACTAACTGCCGTCGCAACGTCAAGTGCAGTAACTGAGATTTTGTTATTTTCAAGATAGACATCATTGATGATGTACCTAATCAAGGTATCGAGGTTTTTTTTTTATCTACATATACAAATATGACGTCTTGTCTGCACAGTCGGCTGCGCATACACTTTAGTACCCTGTCAATACCATACTTCCTTGTCAGTAGAATCTTACATGACAAGGTTCTAAAGTGTTTTATACATCTTTTTGCAGCCGACTTTACATATATTATTATTTTATACACAAGTCAGTCCCAAAATAGCCAGTTAGTGCACTTCTCATAAGACTGCAGTTTTGAAAATGCATATTTTTATAACTGGTAATTGGGTATCTAAAACAGGAATTCGCTTTTGTGACTATAAATATATATTTTTACATTATGACAGAATGACCCCACGGTTTGATAGTAAGTCTAATTGTAAGGTAATTTATTTGGTAATTAAAATGGGATTGTAAGGGACACAAAGACACAATATTCACGGTTTTTTATCGCTAGTGAAAATTCAAAATTAAGTAGTTTGTATAATTTATATTCTTACTGTACGTGTAAATATCGGTTCATGTTTTATGAACAAATTTTAGTGCCAATTAACGTATTTATTGCTTGTGCTAGTTGAGTTCGTTTGCCTTTCCCGTAAACTGCCTTTTCCCCAAGTGGCACTTGAACCTGTCGCTATTTAGTCTCGTTCATAAATAAAGCAAATGGACCGGTTTATTTTAACAGTTACACTCCCTTATTAAGAGCTGTTTCCTGGTCCGTGTTGCGTGTAAAGATCGTAGGTTGCTGTTCCGCACGTGAGCCGAAATCCGCGTTACAGTAAAACGGCTTTAAAGCCACAGTAATTATTGTGGCGCTTTAGAGCCGTAAAGCCCCAAAGGGCAATTGCCCTTTGGGGCTTTTTCTTTTCTAATAAATTACATAGTGACATTTAAGGTATGACTACTTGGGGAACAGAGGGTCTACACCGATAAGGAATTCACGACCGAATGTTTACCCGTCCTATACGCCTGTACATCTCTTTTGTTTGATTGCGACAGGTATATTCTCGTTAGTTACGGGACGGTTTTGGTGTAGGCCCTCAGGGCCAAATGTGGTGTTCTAATATTAGAGAATACCGTAGATTCAAGAAGAATGTGGCCGGTGATGCATTTGCCGTGATCTCCGATACAAAGTTCATTACTTATAGAACTAACACTAGTATACGAGTGAGAAGCGAGTCTTATTTAGGACTGGATGGCATGAAGGCCGTTTTTAGCTTTTTTAGCAAATCTTTCTTATGTAGGAATTGTAAAGACAATAGTCCATGTTATAGAAAAAAAATCTTTATTTCAGTGATGATAGGATTCATTCAGATAATAAGCAAATAGCTCTCTCGTTTATTTATTTCACTATTTTTGTAATATGGGCTAAAGCTGTCACCAGATTTGTGAAAGGAATAATAACAGTGTAGACTGGTAAATACATTTTTAATGTTATATCCACACTAATTTTCATTAATAAAAACAAGTACAATCTTCTAATTATTATATTAACAAGTGACCATTTGCTGTAAAGTCTGTCAAATCATAGTTGAAATATAATTTTGGAATGTTGATGACCTGTTTGTGATTGTGACATACTATAATCCAAAATACGTCTATCAGAGCAAGAATTGAGATTCTAATCACTCCCTTATTATGTATCTAGTTGCTATCACTATTGAAGTTATTAAAGAGAGGCCTTTGAACAGAGGATCGGTTTTGAAGTAACGGTTTATCACAACAACCTGCATTATAAAGTCAGTGCAGATGAAGGACTTTAGTCCGCAAAGAAAACAACCTTTATATTGAATGTAATAGTCCGCGTGTACAGACACACATAAGGACGGTCAAATTAAAAAAAAATTACTCCTCGAATCTTAATTGTGTTTAACGGACAATAACAGCGTGGATTAAAGCCCTTCGCCTAAGCTAGGACACTCTACACCGTTGTAAAAACGTCCGTTAAAATCGAAATGAGTAAAAACGACATTACTTACTTTAGGTCTTTCATTGAGCTTAAAGTTGTCATTAAATATCGTTTTTGCATCTGAGTTTTGACTTATCTTGGCACTAGGTAATAGAAGGGGAATAGGCATTAAAGTTTGAGTTATTTCCCTCTAAGCATTTCTGTAATTCTAGTTGCATGAAAAATTATTTATCCTACCGACCGAATAAAAACTAGGTTTATGTGTATCAGTGCCAAGTTAAGAAAACTAAAATTATATGCGTGTTTGCATTAATCTTGCTTTAGCTTGGCAAGAAGGTAGGTACATTATGTATGCCAATGTTTTTAATTTATAATAATATAACTAAATAAGTCCTAAGCCCTACATCTGAATACTTATTAGTTGACAGTTGTACAGTGAGCAGCAGAAGTCACTATACACTTCAAGTGTTCAAAGAAAGGTTAGCGTTTAAACTTTCGAAATTGTTAATTTTCATGATAGTATTTACTTATGAGCGCTCAACGAGTCACAAATATCTTAACAGTCGATTTTGATTTCTTTTTTAACTTACAATGATGATGTATGTGTTTAAGAATAAGAACCCTCAGATGTTAAGATATATTTGACCACTTAGACGTCAATATTTTCTTGGGACACCTTGCCCGCTCAGGTATTGCTGACTGTATGTGACTACCACAATGAGGCCAAAGGTGACATGCTATATTTACTCGATGACTGATTTGATAACGGCAATGATTTTATTTTTAAGAAGAGGATGAGGCACTGATTTATTTTCCAACGCCATTATTTTTCTTTTGAAGCCTACAACAAAATGTTTGCTAGCGCAATTCTCTCTTAAGAATAAGTTTGTAGCTTATTAGATCTTTCAAAGGCCTTCAAAAAGGAACTGAAACACCGGTCAATATGTAATTCTCTTGGTTATTTTTTAAGAAATAGGTATTTTTAGTTTTTAAATTTATATTTTAACCGAAAACACTATTAAAATTGTTAAAAATATGAATGTTTTTCTCATTAACATTTCCGGGAGTAAGTGAGTTGCAGCATAATAATTTTAGTAGATTGCTTATATCTTTATGATCTAACAGAATTATCACCAAGATTGTCGCTCCGATTAGAGCTTAACTATAAATAATTATAGTTTGAATGTAAACAGACGACTGGTTCCCTTAATTTACATATTTGATCAAACATTGGTTGTATGTCAATGTATAGGAGACCAATATTGGGCCCAAGATATCCATATTACCGCATATCTCAGATACTCTTGAGTAAACTGGTTTTAAATTATGTATCATGCCTGGTTCAGTTTAAAATAACACTTGATATTGAACGCTAGTCTACAACCAGCACTGCGTCGTAACGTATTAGAACTATGGATCCTTTCGATAACTTAAGTGAGAGAGATAGAGCTGTTTTGAGAAGTATTTTTGATCCCACCGCTACTATTGGCGATGTTGTGGACGATGGTGATAATTTTCAAGAGGAGGACGGTAAGTTAGTTATCTCTTTACCTAATATCGTTTGCTGTTTTGTTTTTTTTATCATAGACTAGTGGCCCACCTTCACTTCGCTTCGGAAACGTAATTCAGAAATGAACCAATAGATGGCGCTGTCTCCAATTACATCGCGCAAGCGTTTCGTGTTTTCGGTTTACCTATAAGCCTTGTCGTTGTCTATAGAAGTTATCTCTTTATGAATAGTATAGAAGATTTTCTTTCCTATATTTCAATTGGTATTATCTAATGCTGTAAACCGCTGTTAAATTTTGCAAAAAAATTACTCCCCCCCCAATTCACCGATATTAAAAAAAATATCCCATCAAAGTACCTACACAAGAAGGCAGCCCTGGTTCGCTGGACTGGGCTGGACTACCCAACTACCTACGTCCAAGCAAGTGGTGATAAAAAAAACAGCCCTAGAATAGTATCAAAATAACTTAGTTCGCGGATATATTATAATAATCTGTTTCGATCACTTTAACCACGTCTTCTACCGATTATTCTGAACATTTGTAACGTGATTTGTTCATTTTATATTGGGGAATGGAAGAAAATCGCGACAAATTTTAAAAAGTCAGAGCAAATGTTCAGAATGGTTTGTATTAAACGTGGTTAAAGGGTTGTATTATGTTCACAGATACCTCTCTAATCTCGCATAGGTATATTCATCTGCGGTGATTTGAATAATTATAACAGGTGACCCGCTTGCTCGTTTGTCGCCTCTAGTATATAAACAAAGATATACCTGTATGTAGCACAAGTTTAATAATAATTATTTTTAATTTGTACCAGAACCACATACAGATGCTTACAAGCAATCTGTAGCTCTATGCGCCCAAGGTGTCCAGCTGGCCGAAGCCGGGAAGCTGCAGGAAGCGTTCCAGGCGCTGACCAAGGGGGTGGAGGCCGACCCTGAGCGGGCCGCGGCTTATAACGACAGGGCGCAGTTGTTAAGGCTTATGCAGAAAGATGATGGTGAGTAAAGTATGTACAGACAGCTACAAATCAGGTTACTACAATCTGTCAAATTTCTTCAATCGAACCTCACCTTTATGTCAAATGCGTTTGGTTCAATATCAACTGAGGAAATTTGACAGATTGTAGTAACCTGATGTGTGGCTGTCCGTACCTAAATAAATAAATGCGCCAGACAGTCACACCAATCAACCTGGTCTCAAACTGGGGCAACCCCTGTACTATGAGTACCAGATGACGTTAATGAACTGGGGGCGTCAACCCAGAACACCCAGACCCAAGAAAACTTAGAAAATTTACTTAGTTTCCTAAACTTACTTGGCCGTGAATCGAACTTGTCATTGGCTGTCCTCCAATCCTCCACCCAGAGAGTTGCTCGAGTAGCACCCGGCACATGTTGAAAATGGACGAGAGCTAGATGTAGATCAATGTTTGTACCTACAGTCGACAAATCTGAATCATGACACATCTTAAGGTCAATTATTCAATGCTTTAGGTTTACAAGTAGGTTGAGGAAGAAAACTATAGGGCTCACATAATAATGTTACGGTAATGTGGATAGTGCGGTTATTATGTATAATACCGGAACTATGCATAATAACCAGTGCTCGTGTAAATGTTGTAAAAACTTTCGAATTATCACATTTACCGCAATTATATAAAATTACCATACCCCTTTAGTAAATGTAGTAAATCAACATTAGAATCAAATGTTATTGAAATAAAACAATTCTAGTCTCAATATAAAAATTTGGTCAATAATTTCACCAAAATTAAAAAAAAATTGGTTAATAATCTCAAAAATAAAAAAACCCAATGTGTTTTGACCACAGGTATTTATTATGATAATAATCAGTCTGACAATTATATTAATTAGAGAACTAACAAACAAGGTTACTTGTAGTGCTTGCAAACGTAACTATGTAAGAAAAGCTTTCGTGGTACATAACTAACTGTGTGAGAGCTACGCTTCGGCATGAATGGGCCGGCTCGACCGGAGTGATACCACTGCCTCACAGAAAACCGGCGTGAAGCAGACCCTGTGCTGTGTTTCGCTGAGTGAGTGGGGTACCGAGGCCCACCCGGGAGGAAGGGGATAAAAGGTTGGCAGCGCACTTGTAACTCCACTGGTGTTGCAAGTGTCCATGAGCGCGGCAATTGCTTACCATCAGTGATCCGCCTGCTCGTCTGCTACCTATCACATAAAAAAAACATAAGTTAGGTTAATTTTTTTTTTATGACCACCCAGAATAAAATTTAAGTATTTTTGGGTTGTCATAAAAAAAAATAACCCTAACCTAACCTCTACCCTAAATACCTAACCATACCCTAACATGTTTTTTGGCATTTCACTGAACCAATTTAGGGATTTAAACCTAAAAATATTATTTATTTATGCAAGAAAGACTTCTAGGCCACTTATATTCAGCAGATACAAGTTTAAATTGTTATCTGGAGCTTATGTCGATATTTACCACGGTCGCGTGGAAGTTTTATATAATTACCGGTAAATATGGATAATTCACTACATTACCATGTGCATTGGTGATTATCTATAATTACCGGTGATTATAGATAATTACCGATTGCTTACATTTACCGTAACATTAACACCAGCGCCATGACCTACAGAAAGGTACCTACACCTTCCTTGGGTTATGGTTTTAGAGTGAGCTTCTTTTTGTGTCGCGCCACGACATGACTTAATTTATCTTTTGAACAGCGATTACTTAGGTAGGTACTTATTTGCATTTTTCTTCGTTTTTTTTTCTTTTTTAGTTTTAACTAGTGGCTCGCCCTCACTTCGCTTCGGGACCTTAATTCAGAAATGAGCCAATAGATGGCGCTGTGTCCAATTACATCGCGCAAGCGTTTCGTGTTTTCGGTTTACCTATAAGCCTTGTCGTTGTCTATTGAAGTTATCTCTTTATAAATAGTATTATAGATAGATGTTAATATGTTCTCTTGTCTAGCCTGTTTGTGTATTTTCCTGTGTGTCGTGTGTGCGTAACAAATAAATGTTTTTTATCTTTATTCGATTCCCGGTCAAGTCAACTTAGGAAACTGCATTTTCTAAGTTGTCTTGGGTCTGGGTGTGCTGGGTTGACGCCCCCAGTTAAATCGTCAACTGGTACTCATAGTACAGGGGTTGCCCTAGTTTGAGACCAGGTTGATTGGTGTGATTGTCTGGCGCATTTATTATTTATTTTAATTTATTATCTTTAAAACCTCCTACTACATTTATGAGTAGGTTCAATTCAGGTTTGTCGACTGCACCTACAAAATGCGTATTTCAGAGGCCATGGCAGACATCGACCGCGCGCTGCAGCTCACCGAGGGCGGGCGCAGCCGCGCGCGCGCGCTGTCGCTGTGCCAGCGCGGCGTGCTCCTGCGCAAGCGCGGCGCCGACGACGACGCGCGCGCCGCTTTCACCGAGGCCGCTAACTTGGGCAGCGGGTTTGCGAAGAAACAGGTACCTATGACAATCCTCGATGAAAACCCTGTACAGTTCATTTACCCTTTCTTTTCTTTTTAAAGGGCAATATCTAAAAGTTTAAATACACCAATTTCTACTGAAAGCCTGAAAAGTGCGTGCTGTTGGCATCATAGTTAGTACAGTCGAGTTCAAAAATATGTATACACTTTAGGACCTTGTCACAGTACATATGTACAAGAAAACGACTTCTACTTTCTTATAAATATGTATTGTGACAAGGTCCTAAAGTGTATACATATTTTTGAACTTGACTGTACATAGTCATTGATGTTTTGAATATGTGATAGGTAGCAGACGAGCAGGCGGATCACCTGATGGTAAGCAATTGCCGCCGCCCATGAACACATGCAACAAGTGCGCTGCTAACCTTTTATCCCCTACCCCCCGATGGGCCTCCGGTACCCTAACTCACTCGGCGAAACACAGCACAGGAGCTGCTTCACGCCGGTTTTCTGTGAGGCATCACTCCGGTCGAGCCGGCCCTCTCATGCCGAAGCATGGCTCTCCCACAATTACTATACTAACTTATAGCGTAGGGGAAGTCCGGGAGAGTTGAACCACTTTTTACATATCATGTCGTAATTACTTGCTTATTATATATATATATAAAATGGTTTAACTGCCTGCAACCACAGTTTCATTATCTTATTTATGCAATAATTAACTTATTTTAACCCCTGACGCAAAAATGACTGGGTGTTATAAGTTTGACGTGTCGGTTTGCTTGTCTGTGTGTGTGTCTGTTCGCGGCATCGTAGCTCCCAAACAGATAAACCGATTTGGATTTTGTTTTTTTAGTTTGAAAATTATAATAGTGTTCTTAACAAGATTAGATGGCCGCCAACTTAAGATGGCCGCTACCACAAAGGCCACCTTTAACCCCAGTAGAATCACAAGTGCGCTGTTGTGGCAGCGCTCTTGTGATTCTACTGATATTACAGATGTGTATGGACGGCGGCAATTGATTACCATCAGGTATACCGTTTGCTTGTCTGCCACCAAAAAAAACTGACTAGAGAAGACTGGTTTAGAAGTAGACAAACTGTCTGTAAATATAGATCTGTGAAAAATACACAACAGACAATGCCATATTATCCGTACCTACATAATTTATGGCTTTTTGCAAATCCACTTTTGTGTATTTATTACATTCGCATGCATTTTTAGTAGGATTGTATTGATTTGATTGTATTAAAAAATTGGTACAAGTTAGCCCTGCAAGTATAATATATATTTTTTTTTTTTTTTTTATGTTATAGGTAGAAGACGAGCAGGCGGATCACCTGATGGTAAGCAATTGCCGCCGCCCATGGACACATGCAACACCAGTGGAGTCACAAGTGCGCTGCTAACCTTTTATCCCCTTCCCCCCGATGGGCCTCCGATATTATAAGAAAAAAAAAACCAGTTAATAAAGATTAAGTAATAATTTCTCTGCACAGGGAGAATTGAACCACTGGGCAAGTCTCCCGCAATCACTGTGGTGCAACTCTCCCGCTTACCCTAATTCTTCATGAGGTGATGACAAAAAAAAAAGCCGCTCGTCTAGTTAAAACACGATAGCACACGTCAAACTACGTTTATATCTGGCTATAAATAATAGCAACAAACAATACCTACCTCAATAAATACGGCTGCAATCGCAAATCTTCTTAAACAAAAAATTGCACTCCGTAGCAACAAAAACACGTTTGACATTGTCATTGACGAACAACATAGCTATGGTGTAAATGGTTTGCGGACTTATGATTGGCTTCTTACGTGCGACCAAGCGGGTCACCTGCAGGTAAGTAATCACCGCTGCCCATGAACATCTGCGAGATCAGAGAGGTCGCCAGGACATGACTTAATTTATCTTTTTAAGAGCAATTACTTAGGAGGTACTTATTTGTATTTATCTTCGTTTTTTTGTTTGTATTTTTCTTTTTTAGTTTTAATGTTATGTTCTCTTGTCTAGCCTGTTTGTGTATTGTCCTATGTGTGTCGTGTGTGCGTAACAAATAAATGTTTTTTATCTTTATTCGATTCCCGGTCAAGTCAACTTAGGAAACTGCATTTTCTAAGTTGTCTTGGGTCTGGGTGTGCTGGGTTGACGCCCCAGTTAAATCGTCAACTGGTACTCATAGTACAGGGGTTGCCCTAGTTTGAGACCAGGTTGATTGGTGTGATTGTCTGGCGCATTTATTATTTATTTTAATTTATTAATACATTTATAAGTAGGTACAGTCAGCACCATCAGGTTACCACATCTGTTCGAATTTCCTCAATGAATATTCAACATAATGAGTATGGCGTAAGATGAGAGTCATTGAACAAACTGACCCAAGTTTTGTATACTTGAGGTGTGTGCTGTACGTACAAAGGATAGACAAAGCCTTTATTCAGCTTTGTCGACTGCACCTACAAATGCGTATTTCAGAGGCCATGGCAGACATCGACCGCGCGCTGCAGCTCACCGAGGGCGGGCGCAGCCGCGCGCGCGCGCTGTCGCTGTGCCAGCGCGGCGTGCTCCTGCGCAAGCGCGGCGCCGACGACGACGCGCGCGCCGCTTTCACCGAGGCCGCCAACTTGGGCAGCGGGTTTGCGAAGAAACAGGTGCCTATGAAAATCCTCGATGAAAACCCTGTACAGTTCATTTACCCTTTCTTTTCTTTTTAAAGGGCAATATCTAAAAGTTTAAATACACCAATTTCTACTGAAAGCCTGAAAAGTGCGTGCTGTTGGCATCATAGTTAGTACAGTCGAGTTCAAAAATATGTATACACTTTAGGACCTTGTCACAGTACATATGTATAAGAAAACGACTTCTACTTTCTTATAAATATGTATTGTGACAAGGTCCTAAAGTGTATACATATTTTTGAACTTGACTGTACATAGTCATTGATGTTTTGAATTTAGAAAATGCCGAATAGCGCTCTCTGGTGACTGGAGTCACAAAATAATTACACACAGAAGTTCGACTTTGACCTGATTTTGAATTTAGAAGAGTTCGTTGACATATGCTAGGGTTGTTGCCCGGCATGAGTACATAAGCGCGCGGCCTCTACCATAGACCTCGACAGTTTGACAATATGTATTTTGTGCTGGAGTTCTAGTTTACCTTTGTGTAAGTAGGTATTATCTATGAATGAATGAAGTCTTCATTGGCGGCAAAACTTATAGCGCGTGTGAATCAATGTGATTAGACAATCTCATCACTTTATGGACTAATAGGGCAATAATTTTCTGTAACTGTTTCCCAAGCTGATTTTTAATCGGTGTCATATTTATTAATTGTTTGATAATTTATTTTCAGGTTGTCGAGCTGAACCCCTACGCAGCTCTGTGTAACAAGATGTTGAGTCAAGTGATGAGAGGAGACAAAGAGATCAAATTGTAGATTAATTTGTAAGTTTTTACGTTTTGTTACATCGGCTCGAACGGTTTTCCTGGGTAGACCATTTTTAGAGTGACCCCACACTAGCGTCCTTTGAGCGTTTGCGTCTTGCTGGCGACCTCCCCACAAGTTGGTGTCTTGCTGGCGACCTCTCCACATTTTCGCAAAAACTTAAGGCGGGTCCAGACGAGTGTAACATATAATGCAAGATTACGTGTAATTTAGCGTCAACAGTGTGGACGACACGCGAACTCAAAGCGAATTGTGTCCAAACGAGCACTGCGAGCGCCTCTGTGTACGCGCGAAAAACCGACAAGCGATGGATCAACCGCAAGCGCCACGCGAGCGTTACTTGTAATGCTTGTAGTGCCGTCCACACGTAGAATTCGCGTTACATTGCACTGTGGATTACACGTTACACTCGTCTGGACTCGCCTTTAGTGTGAGAAGGTCGCCGTCAAGACGCCAACGCTCAAAGGTAGCCAGTGTGGTTTCACTCTGAGACCTTTTTGCATTGCAAATGGGCGAAATGTAATCTATCGAGCATTTTCCTTTTACTGTACCTAAACCTTTTTTGCTTCGGCTAAACGGTGAAAGTGGGGGTTCAAATAAAACACAAAAAATCTAATGGATTAGAAATTTATATTGTTGAGTACAATCGACATTTACATCCGAGAAAAAATCCGTACAGTCAACCTCTCCGGTTCGCCACCACAGGTGAACCCATCCAATATCTAAAATGTCAATTTTACATTTTGAAAAATGACGAATGCAATGCTACAAATCGAAATACTGTCTACGCTATCGATAATAATAGAATATGCAATAAAATCTCGTAAATAAGATCATGTGCAGAAATGTTATTATAATAAAGAACTTTGGTTGTTAAATTCCCACACACAACCACCTATTTATTGGTTAAATCGAAAAAGTTTAGTTCTATAAGAGGCGACGGTAAGATTTAATGCGATTGAAAGTGCACTTTTGAATTTATTAAAACAACCTACGTCGAAGAGTTTCTAGTTTGTTAAATATTATTTGGCACATAGTTGGTATATTGCTGGAAAAGGTATTCAAATAAGTTTAATCAACACTGGAAAGTTTATCTAAAATTGCTACTGTTTACATCTTTTAAGTTTCGAACTTATCAAACATTACAAAGTCAGCTATGAGTATATCCCATTCAACGACTATGCTAAATGACGTTCAGTCAAGAAGTTAAACGTTATAATAAACAACTTGACGAGTTGTCCTTTAGTCATTCAATTAAACGTCGCCATTCAATGAACGCGCTAGTCATCCAATCAAATAGCTGATTAAACCAGATGACTGCGACATGTCCATAACGCTCAATACCCAAATGGTTTGGATTTAGAACGAGATAGCCTGATAATGACCATAACATTATCTAAACAATGCCTTTATTGACTAGTGGTCCGCTCTCACTTTGTTTCGGGGCTTAATTTTGCAATTAGTTTCAAACATAACCAATAGATAGCGCTAATAAGTGTCGATTATATCGCGCAAGTGTTCCGTCATTTCGGATTCCTTAATGTTATCGATAAAGTTAACCTCTTTATAAATAATGGATGTGGTAGATGTAAAGTTAGCTATCGCTAGAAACTCTTCAACGTAGCGAGTGAAAGGATGATATATCACAGAGGCAGTGGCAACGTGACCTTAAAGTACAAAATGTGGGTATTACAGTCGTAACGTACGAGAATACTCTTAAAATGCGTCAAACAAGCAGACATACCTTGTCAGGTTACTGTCGTAATGTCAAGCTTCTGATAGACAGGTGCCAGTTAACAGAAGTCTTAAGACTACGAGTACTGCGCTGCGCTACCTGCCTTAAGAGGATATACGAATGAAGCTAGCGCCGCCAACCTATTTACACTGATTGGTGTAAAAACGGCCACTTTTAGCAATAATTAACTTTATTGTTACTAGTCGCGTGTTAGAAAATATTGTATTGCATCTTAAAAAATCCAATTTACTTGGATCTAAGTCTGTAATGTTTTATTTTCTTCAAAAATATCATATTTTCGCCACAATCAGTGTAAATAGGTTGGCGGCGCTAGTTTCATTCGTGTAGCCCCTTAAGAAGGGATGCCCGTGCAATGGCAGGCGCGCGCAAAATTTAATAATTTCAAGCATTGCATTATCGATAGCTTATCGTAGATGACTAAATGCAATAGGATCGATAGACGATAGGTCAGTTTGATACACTACCACTCAACAATAATATCGATAGCTATCGATAAATCGGCAACACTTCTAGCGATACTACACTAGCACGCGGTTTTACGCGTCAGCGCAACGTAGTTTCAACCCTAATACATGAACGGCACTGCGTAGAAACAGGCTGCATACAAGGTTTTCGCTATTAAAATCCGTTAGATGGCGTTGTATGAGTATCAGGTATTACAAGAGGATTGGTTGGTAGTCTCATATCAAAATGACGATGTTGCAAAGTTGAACCTCATATCTAATGCCATCTATCGGTTTTTTTGTTAACAAAAATCATTATGACGATTGCTAGTCGCTGTCATGTTGACATAACTTTAGGTAACGGCCGTTCGTGTATTGGAGATCTTAGATCTGCTTCCAAGGGTTAGGTATCAGACTGATAGATCGATGATCCACATCTCATATTATTGACCTGACTCCGTACTAAGTAGTTTAAACACTTGTGTTACAGATATCAGACAACAGACTGAGGATCACAAATAAAGTACTTAAATACACATCAAGATACTGAACGAATGTTTGTCCAAGGTGGGGATAGAATCTACGACCTTTGGCGTATGACGCAGGGTCACTACCAAATGCGCCATCCGGTCAGTCATATAGGTACTATCGATATAACTATCGATAGACGTCGGCTTATCGATTCTACCATCGATCGATCGGCCTGGTAACACACTAAGATATACAATAGTGTCTGACTGCTGCATATTGTTTGATTGGGGTTTATTATGCGCACTTGTCTGCTTTCAATCGTAATTGGTATTAGAGTACTAAGTACTTAACATTGTAAATAACTTCATAAGTAAGAGTATTACCGGGACTAAGTCCCGAAAAATATGGAATATTGAGTTTTAAAGCTTACATTAGTCAAAAGACGTAAAGCAGAAAAGTGCACATACAGTCGCTTCAAACTTCGTATCTCGAAAACTATGTTGGTGTTGTCTTACAGTTCTTGTCGATAGGTACAATGCATAAACAACTTTATAACTAGGTCCTATGGGAGCGATTTTATTATATAAATGTAATGGAAAATGCATAAATATAGTTAATGGTCGAGAAATATTTGATAACTTTTGCATATCACTGACATTCTTAGATAATCTCATAAATTTATTGTTTAGTAAGATTTTGTTTGCTTCGAGTATCCTGCAGCAGACAAATGTGTTTCGAACAATATCAGTAATACGCAAAACTCAATAAAAGGTGGTACTACATAAAAAGTCCGGTTATTACGTCGTAATATTCAATAGAATACCTCTAGTTACATGGAAAAATATTTACAAATATATTTTGGCACAGGCGATGGTGCATTCGGCGACACAACGTCACTGTTGCTTCAAACACGTCAAATATTAGTAGTAAAATATTTTAATAATAAAAAGTATACTAAGACCTGTATTAACTACGGGCTTAATCTAATAAAGGTGAATTTAGGCCTATACTTGTATGAGAGTTTTGAAAACAAACCTACGGTAACATTTGGTGGTTAGTATGAGCCGAGTCTGCGCTGTGTCGCTGAGGGCACAGTACCGGGGCTTGTGGCTCGCAAGCCGCGGTCTGTCACCAGAGCGACAGCAGGGAGACTTCGACTAGACTAAGCCACGGCGAAATGGATAATCGGGAATCACGGCGAACATGACGTCACACCACCTCAGCGATTCTCGATACTAAAATAAACAGTCTCCGCAGCTCGTCCCCGCGTGCCCCGATTCGATGTTGACGCTGCGTTCGACATTTATCTTACTATCGTAATCTTCCTGCGTTTCTGTCGACACTTCAATCTATGAGTATTACGCACATAGTCTATTACCGTCTCACTGACGTCAAAAACCTTAATACTGCCTCGCGTACGTAAACAACTCTATTTTATTACATTATATAAGTACCAAGATCTAATTTGTAAACGTTAAACAACAACTAGGTTAAATAGTACTAACCTTTTAATAACATTAAATATCTTGATAATAGACCTACTTTTTTAATATAATTATTACAATAATACAGTAACATTCTCGTCTAATGTTTAAATACGCCCGGCAGTATTAGTACAAGTAATTTATGCACTTCACGATATTTTCCATCGAAAAGTTACAAATAGTGACGTCATTACTTCGCCATTGTTAAAAGGATCTTTAAGGACAGTAATAACTTAGGGAGAGCAACCTAATGCTAATGTAAATTTAATCTATGCTAAATAATATCGAGATACATTATAAACTAATTCTCACTGAACACATACCATACCTATTAATATCAAACATAAATTAACAGTTTTCAGATTGACTCATAGTTTAAGAATAAGTATGAGTAACTTATCATATAGCTCGCTTATTCCCATCTGTCGCCATATAGTGCGTATGAGGTGCTACCTCCGCCGCAAAAAGTGATCGACTTCCTCCAATGATTTAACAAAAATCGTCAATTCTTTTAATACTGACGACTAATATTTTCTAATAAATCGATTTTCGATCGATAGGTTCGTACATTATATCTTTACACTGGTGAAAACATTGGTAAAATTATTATTCATTTACTTTGCAACCACCTCTGTTGACCACTGATGGAAAATACATTTTATTAACTTCTAGATAACAGAACTATGGCCACAATTAGGTATAAACGATACTGGCTAACAAAACCTCAAAGCCATGAAGCATGATAAAAGCGCAATAGGTACATGTTCTCAATACTTGTTTAATACTTAATTATAATAATGACCAGTGGTAAAGGCGTTATGTATGCCTATTTACAAGTGAGATCTTATTAGGTACATGATTCTAAAGGTTAGATAATATTACGTGGCTACAAGTTTCATAAACTTCTATCATAGGTCTAAATGACCTTGTCATAGTAAAATTAGGGGTGTAAAAGGTATAAGCTAGCAGACACTATGAATAAAGGAAATAAATTATTAATAATATTAACTAGAAATACTTACTTCAACTCTAATGAGATATTTTGTATACAAATTTTGAAGATAAATAATTTGATTTCATGATAAATAAAATAATAAGTAGGTAATGATTCGTGTATAGCGATATTTCATTTATAAAAATTAATTGATTGAGTAAATAAAAGTGAAATGTTCCAAAATATAAATGCTTCAAAAATACTTATTTTTTAAATACTTGTATAGAATTATTTTAAGTAGGTACTCATTAGAGTTGAGTTGTATAGATTTGTTGGTTACTTCTATACAAAGTGCAACACAACATCTATTTGTTAGTAGATACGAAGTATCCTCGGTTGGTAATATTCTTTGCAGTAACAATACAATATTTTTGTATGAAATCGAATAATAAATATGTAAGGTGCTTCCGCATACCAGTTACCATTTTTCTGTTTAACATTTTGCTTTAACGTCGATGCAAATGAATGTTGTGTTGCACAAAATTGTTAAATTGAACCTACATCACGCGATTATAAGCAAGACTCGTAGCTGGGCAGAGATCAACGCTGTGGACACTGTTCGAGGGTCATTACTATTGAGTTAGTCATTCCAATGGGCCTGCAATAATATGGCGGTGTATTTAATCTATCCACTTTGGAAAACTTCTCCAAATGAGAGTTTCCCGATTCCACCCGAAGGACCAATAATTCTCTTAAGACGCCACGGTAATGACATCTCTTGGAGAATTAATATTATAATAAAGTCTTTAATAAACCTTCGTAGAGGTTTCACAAGTGAGTAACGTTAGGGTACAAAATGGCATCCCAAAAAAAAACAAAAAAAAGAAAGATTAGTAGAATGATATTCAAAACAGTGCCGACAGCGTTATGGCTTGGGATGGTGCGACAGGCCCATGCGAACACACTGGTAACTCGTTACTAGTTCTTGTACTGAAAATACCAAAATAAGTTATGTGGAAATCAATACTGATTACTGATATCAAATTACTTAGTTACTTACGCGTAGAAGTAAGTGAATACGGCTTTAAGAGTCGTGTTAATCCTTTCGACAAATATTATCTTGGCAGTTCGGTGCCCTCTTTGAGACCATTAATTTATCACGTAAGAAAATGTTTACCTCCTTGTCTGATATTTTGCATGAGCTATTACCCGTCTACAGACATGTTTGACCAGAAGGTCAACCAAGGTCATCTATCTATCTATCTAACCTTGGGGTAAAGAACGTCTTACTTGATAAATGAATGGCCCCATTAAAAATAATTTAGTTTGTTTTTTAAATTATCTACCTGGCGTTCAGATACATATCGACGTCTTCGGCTGACTGTGTGACTTTGGACTGTTGCTTTGCAAATCGACCAGTGTATCCGCATTGCGTGGAATATGCCTTCATAGAAAGTGCGGGTTGGGGACGCTCTCGGCGTTGCTACATTGACTCCCACTCCAGCTGATTTATACTTACACACTGCCGGCCCATTTTCAACAATTCAATTTTTAATTGCATTATAAATCAAAGAAATGTTACATTTCGAAATTGATACGCTATTTTCACGTCAATATTTAGGCAAATGTAATTTAAATCAAAGTTAATTTCCTCCATTAAGAATTCCGACCAATATTTATTTAAATCGGAGAATAAATCTATGGTACTTATAACGCTGTCATGTGACTATATTGAAATACCATAGATAATATTCTCGGATAAAAATTGGTAGAATCTGGCCTAAGGCTCATTCATATAAACGCTCATGAATATTTCAAAGGCTAAAACATTTTGTCTCAATGAAAATGAGCCAGCATGATATCCTTAAAGTAACACTTAAGCCTAATAAAGAATTGAAATTAATACTAATAGAATTATTCAAGGTAAGTATACGTTACAAAAACGCGGAATTATCAAACACACGACGATGAACGGAGATCTAGCTGAAAACAACTTACGCTAGCATTTATTTAAATTTAATTTAAGAAGAGCAACTAGTTCATCCTCCAAAAAACGTAATACTTAAAATAAATTAAAAACACCTAAATGTCATTTATTACAATTCATTTTAGAATCGAATGCTTTCTCAATTTTAAATTCACATTGTTTTTTAATCTAGCAAGAATGTTAAACGACTTTTAAACGTATTTTATTAGCGATATAATATTAAGTTAGTAAGGCTATTTTAGTAGACAATTATTGACAGCTAATAGCTGTAAAAAACTGTCATCTTATTAGAAAGATGTTCTCAAAACAACATCATATTAAAACTCATTTCAAAAGATAAAGTGAACACGCTGTATATTTTCTGTGTTCTCTTTTATTTATTGTTACGGGCAGTGATTAATCTGTCTCAAACCAAAAATGTAAAAGGTAAGGGTACATTGAAGACGACATCAAACACTTGAAAATTTAACTCCATCTAATAAGATGACACTGCAATAATCAAATCGAAGTTACACAATCACACGGTCATGCACACAAACACGCATTAAAAGTGAACAGACAGACACACACAATCAAGCTCATACAATAACATGATTAGATCATACGTCAAACATCACAAAATGCAATCACGATAGAGCAAAATCTATTAAACGTAACAAAACAAAGTAACAATCGACCATAGACATTGAAAACTTAATGCACACGTTAAAACTGTAAATTATATAAATCATTGGCCATTGTCGGGAATAGGTCTTCTCCGATCCCAATAGCCACGTCAACAATAAAATAAATGATCGCTAACTACAAAAATAATGTCGAGATTCTAATTTAAAATGAGCTTCCTATAAATAACGGTGAGTTTGTAAATGAAAACATATAAAGCCACATGAAAACGGTGTTGCCGCCTCTACACTCTCGGCGAGATATTAGAGCTTCATTTTTAGGGTACCCAATTGCGATCCTTTAATGTCCGAAACTCACAACTTCTAGCGTATAAACTGAATTTATTTTAATTCAACAACCCTCAGTTAAAATTTGAACTTTTAGGGTACGAAGGCGAAACATTTCTCATCAGTTACATTCGCCGAGTGTGTAGAGCCGCCTTATCACCCAAAACGTCTAAACAACCGCCATCCACACGACACGACATTGAATTACTCTATTTACAATTAATATTGATATGTGACATAAGATGAGAAACAACAAAATGAGTCTTAGCACACAGCCTCCGACGACCCGTCACAAGCAGATCGTACAACCCACGAATTATACAGACAAAAAGTCAACTCTGTGTGAGCTATTTCGTATTACTAAGATTACTGAGTGGCCCCAAGATTATGATATATCCTTCACACTAAAACGAGATTCTAAAAAAAGTGAGTGAAAAGCAGAGGTTTAAAACATGAGGAAAAGGAATACTAAAATTAGAGAGCCTCAAAACTTAACGATTAAATGTCGATATAAATAGTATTGCTTTCCGAAATTCGTTGAGAATTGCAATATTATTGTACACAAACAAATTATTGCGTAAATACACATACGCTATAATGGAACTAAATTATTCGTCATGTCGTAGGATGGATATGAGAACTAAATGGTCAAAATCGGATCTTAAAATTAAAAAAGAATTACGGGTGTGAGCAATCTTTATGTCTTAACTTTGTTTTAAACTCTTGTTTTTGACTGTGTCAAGTGCTCACAGATTCCCTTCTAAGATAATACTTTAAAAGATAGTTCCGAATGAAACGTAGCTTACAGTCGAGAGTGAGATAGCGAACGACCGGCGTCGTGAGAGTGACAGAGACAGTCGACAGATGAGAGATGCCCGCGCCCCGGCCGAGTCAAACGGCGTCGAGGACAAGTCAGCTTCTATAGTAGTAGAAGAGCGATTCAACCCTGGAATGAAAATAAACTTTCTATAGTAGGTACTTCGTTAGTCTAGTGGTTTAAGTACCGGGTCCCGATTTCGGGGTCCTAGGTTCGATTCACAGGCAGAGCAACAAGTATGTTTCGAATTTTTTAACATACCTCGGATCTGTGATGAGCACGAACCAATTCGCATTAGGCAAATGTGGTGATAATCCCTCATCCCATCATAGTATAGGCTTGTCTTGATTTCTATAATGGAGGCCTTTACCCTGCAGTGAATCAGTACCTATACAGGCCGATTCTTTACTTTTAATACTTGATTTATTACCTATCTACTTACTCTGTTCCTACAACAGGGTGTATCTGTCTGTAAATATTTATATATACTTATATGTTTTTTATATTGAGCACAATCAAGATGACCTCACTCCGCCTGATGGTAAGCGGCCGTGAGATCCAAATATGAGGTCGGTTATATCCCTTTAACGAACATTCTGAACACAGATGTAATAATTGTTTATAGATACAGCCTATGTAAAAGATCGTCGATCGATCGAGCCGTAATGTTATATTGTCTAGATCGATTTATGCCTACATACTTTCAATGGCTAACGTTGGGCTTGAAGGTCTTACGTAAAGGTCTGCGTGAAGGTCTTATCTTTATCTAGGTAACTCACCTTGGCAGTTCACACGTGCTGCACGTACTCGGGGTTGAGGAAGGAGAAGCCCATGAACTCGGTCTGGTCCAGGTTCATCATGAACAGCTTGTCGGTCGGCGTGAGCTCTGTCTTCTCCTGCGTGAACTGCTTGTCGAAGTTCGACACGTCTTTGCGATGTTTCTGGAATGAGGATGTCGTGTTATTGGCTGTGGTTTGGATGCCAAAGCTAATTAAGAAAAGATCAAGATGATTTATTTAATGAGACCTGTGTCCTCGTTCGGCGTGAGCGAAAACATTGTGACGAAACCTGCACGTTTCAGATAGTTTCTGAAACGTGTAAACATAATTCAGTAGCGCTACCATGAGTTGACATCGAAAACTGGCATAACGTTAACTATTGCTCTGTCTCTTTCAAACGCATCACAATGAAAGAGACAAAGCGATAGTTTTCGATAGCGAGGATAGCGTTTCAAACTCATGGTAGTGCTACAGTTCAACAGGGGAACCAGCCTGTGGAACGGTTAAGGTCGGTCGCCGGTTATTGTAATGGGGGTATCGTAATGGGGTTGTTGACTGACATTTTGACATCTCACATCAAAAATAGCCAATCAACGTGTAGATAGACATCAGTTCTACAGTATGCCATCTAGCGGGATGTCTTCCACGACGGCTGCGACGATATTTACATCCAAATGCAGTCCATCCGGTGATCCGTCGGCTCGTCTGCCACCTATATCTGGTCGGTCGCGTTCAGTTAGTAAGTTAACTATGAGTAAGCAAGTAAGCGGATATCATAAAAAAACTTTGCGGACGGCACAGGACCGATCTGTGTGGTGAACCTTGAAAGTGGACCATGAGGTGACTTTGGCGGTAGTGTTGCCGTAAAATCGATTGTGCATCGATTATTCGATAATCGATCGTATAAATGTGGCCCAAATAATCTAACAATCGATATGACAATCAATCGATAGTATCGATTCCTATTTGTAACCAATATAATTAATTATAATCAATTAATCGATTATAATGCGTGGTCAAGTACAATATAATCAATATTATCGATTCTGAGTTTTGAAGCAATACTATCCATATAATCGATAATATCGATCTAATCGATTTAATCGATTTAATTGACCTTTTGGCTAAGATAGTATCGCTATGAAGATACAGCTCAGGCACCAAGTTAATACGGTTTCAATAATGTGTGTCCTATAATTATATTCGATATGTACCTACTAGGATAGGACCCATATCCTACCTACATGTCTAAGAAGAAAAAATGTGAATGACGATTATATTCTAAAAATAATCGCAGATATGTCGATTAATCGGCGGACAATCGATTTATCGATAATCGACTATCCGGCAACACTATTTGGCGGCTATTGGTTGAAACGCTGATGAACGATAGCCAGTAATAAAAGCGTCTCACAATCTTAGGCTTGAATGGCGGCTGCACATCGCGCGCCTCGATGCGCGCCCAGTCGATGCGCCGGAAGAACGGGTGCGTGCGCACGTCCTCCTCGCCGCGCGCGTTGCAGCCCAGCCGCTTCTGCGGGTTCTTTGTGAGGAACGCCTTGCACGCGTCTTTGGCTTCCTGCAAACAAAAAGGAACTCGTTGAGAACGTATAGATAGACTCAGACAGCATCGCATACATTCACACAACATCTCATACATTCGCACTACATCCATACTAATATTATAAATGGGAAAGTATGTCTGTATGTTTGTCTTTCTTTCACGGCAAAACGGAGCGACCAAAATGACATGATATTTTAAGTGGAGATAGTTGAAGGGATGGAGAGTAATATTTTCCCTTTTTGCCCTTTTCTAACCCCCCATTTTAGGGAAGTGGGGGGCGCGAGCGAAGCCGCGGGCAAATGTTAGTCTCATATATTTATTTACACAACATTTCATACATTGATCAGACTCTGTACTTAGTGGCTTAAGCACACAGACATCAGACCACAGAGAAAACACAAAAATATAATACTTAAATCATAATAATTCTTAACGGCCCAGCATTCTTGATCCATTAATAGGTACATTACGACAGGTCTGATGACGAATTTGTAAAATTTGCCCTTTAATTTTAGGGGATAACTTGGGATCGGATGTTGTTGCCGTGACCTGTCTCCATTTCATCCAAACTAATACAGATTTTAGAGAATTTAGTCTTCTCCATTTCATCATCTAGAGCGCAGAGTTTGATTATAATCTGTTTATTATTTTACTCACATATGAACTTACGAAACGTATACTTCTCACGATATCCTGACTATAACTTACTCTATGGTCAGCAACGCCACGTTGATTTAGTGGTACGCAGTGCTGTAACTAGCCTTTTATGCACCCGGTGCGTGCTTTTGTTGTTTCAATATCGCTTCAAATTGCGATACAGATTTAGATAACTAGTACAGTAGGGCGGTCTGGTCATTTCTGCGCCCCTGGAGGGTCTGCGCCCTGTTTGAACATAGCTCGGTTTGTGATCACCAATCCGCATTAGGCAAGAGTAATGATTAAGCCTAATCCCATCATAGTAGCGATGACTTGATTTCTTGATGTGGCCTTTGCCCTGCAAACAAAAAGGAACTCGTTGAGAACGTGTAGATAGACTCAGACAGCATCGCATACATTCACACATCTCATATATTCACACAACATCCCATATATTCACACAACATCTCATATATTCACACAACATCTCATATATTCACAACATCTCATATATTCACACAACATCCCATATATTCACACAACATCCCATATATTCACACAACATCTCATATATTCACACAACATCTCATATATTCACACATCTCATATATTCACAACATCTCATATATTCACACATCTCATATATTCACACAACATCTCATATATTCACACAACATCTCATATATTCACAACATCTCATATATTCACACATCTCATATATTCACACAACATCCCATATATTCACACATCTCATATATTCACACATCTCATATATTCACACAACATCTCATATATTCACACATCTCATATATTCACACATCTCATATATTCACACAACATCTCATATATTCACACATCTCATATATTCACACATCTCATATATTCACACAACATCTCATATATTCACAACATCTCATATATTCACACAACATCTCATATATTCACAACATCTCATATATTCACAACATCTCATATATTCACACATCTCATATATTCACAACATCTCATATATTCACAACATCTCATATATTCACACATCTCATATATTCACACAACATCTCATATATTCACACATCTCATATATTCACACAACATCTCATATATTCACACATCTCATATATTCACACATCTCATATATTCACACATCTCATATATTCACACATCTCATATATTCACACATCTCATATATTCACACATCTCATATATTCACACATCTCATATATTCACAACATCTCATATATTCACACAACATCTCATATATTCACACATCTCATATATTCACAACATCTCATATATTCACACATCTCATATATTCACACATCTCATATATTCACAACATCTCATATATTCACACATCTCATATATTCACACATCTCATATATTCACACATCTCATATATTCACACATCTCATATATTCACACAACATCTCATATATTCACACATCTCATATATTCACACATCTCATATATTCACACAACATCCCATATATTCACACATCTCATATATTCACACAACATCCCATATATTCACACAACATCTCATATATTCACACATCTCATATATTCACACATCTCATATATTCACACAACATCTCATATATTCACACATCTCATATATTCACAACATCTCATATATTCACAACATCTCATATATTCACAACATCTCATATATTCACACATCTCATATATTCACAACATCTCATATATTCACACATCTCATATATTCACACATCTCATATATTCACACAACATCTCATATATTCACACAACATCCCATATATTCACACAACATCTCATATATTCACACAACATCCCATATATTCACACATCTCATATATTCACAACATCTCATATATTCACACATCTCATATATTCACACAACATCTCATATATTCACACATCTCATATATTCACACATCTCATATATTCACACATCTCATATATTCACACATCTCATATATTCACACAACATCCCATATATTCACACAACATCTCATATATTCACACAACATCTCATATATTCACACAACATCCCATATATTCACACAACATCCCATATATTCACACAACATCCCATATATTCACACATCTCATATATTCACACATCTCATATATTCACAACATCTCATATATTCACACATCTCATATATTCACAACATCTCATATATTCACAACATCTCATATATTCACACATCTCATATATTCACACAACATCTCATATATTCACACATCTCATATATTCACAACATCTCATATATTCACAACATCTCATATATTCACACAACATCTCATATATTCACAACATCTCATATATTCACACAACATCTCATATATTCACACAACATCTCATATATTCACAACATCTCATATATTCACACAACATCTCATATATTCACACAACATCTCATATATTCACAACATCTCATATATTCACACAACATCTCATATATTCACACAACATCTCATATATTCACACAACATCCCATATATTCACACATCTCATATATTCACACATCTCATATATTCACACAACATCTCATATATTCACAACATCTCATATATTCACAACATCTCATATATTCACACATCTCATATATTCACACATCTCATATATTCACAACATCTCATATATTCACAACATCTCATATATTCACAACATCTCATATATTCACACATCTCATATATTCACACATCTCATATATTCACACATCTCATATATTCACACAACATCTCATATATTCACAACATCTCATATATTCACACAACATCCCATATATTCACACATCTCATATATTCACAACATCTCATATATTCACACATCTCATATATTCACACATCTCATATATTCACACATCTCATATATTCACACAACATCTCATATATTCACACATCTCATATATTCACAACATCTCATATATTCACACATCTCATATATTCACACATCTCATATATTCACACATCTCATATATTCACACATCTCATATATTCACAACATCTCATATATTCACACATCTCATATATTCACACATCTCATATATTCACACATCTCATATATTCACACATCTCATATATTCACACATCTCATATATTCACACAACATCCCATATATTCACACATCTCATATATTCACACAACATCCCATATATTCACACAACATCTCATATATTCACACAACATCTCATATATTCACACATCTCATATATTCACACAACATCTCATATATTCACACATCTCATATATTCACAACATCTCATATATTCACACAACATCTCATATACTTGGGGTAAGAAACGCTATTATCAGTGATGGCTGCGAAGAGCTCCTCCTCATCCTCTCCGTCGAAGGGGGGCTGCCCCACCAGCATCTCGTACAGCAGCACGCCGTACGCCCACCAGTCCACCGACTTGCCGTACGGCTGGTACAGGATGATCTCTGGCGCTATGTAATCCGGTGTGCCTGCGGGTTCAGTCATTTTTGGTTGTAAGTATTTGACTATTATACCTACTATAATATTAGTAGCTATGGAGCGAGCTATGCTCGGGGTGTCGCTGAAGGATAAAATCCGAAATGAGGTTATCCGACAAAAGACTAAGTGACCGACATAGTTTATCGAATCAGCATGTTGAGTGGAAATGGGCTGGCCATATCTGTCGAAGAACTGACAACCGTTGGGGTAGAAAAGTTCTTGAGTGGAGACCGCGACGGAAAGCGTAGTGTAGGACGGCCTCCGGCTAGATGGAGTGACGATCTGCGAAAGGCTGTTGGTATAGAGTGGATGTGTTAGCCGAGGACAGGGTGAAATGGCGAACATTGGGGAGGCCTATGTCCAGCCGTGGACGTCTATTGGCTGAAATGATGATGATGATGATGATGATGATGATGATGATGATGATGATGATGATGATGATGATGATGATGATGATGATGATGATGATGATGATGATGATGATGATGATGATGATGATGATGATGATGATGATGATGATGATAACATTAACAGAAGCGCAGCGGGTAGTGTGTCGCTCTTTAAAACGACGGCCGCGCTTGAGGTCCCAGGCTCGATCTTCGAGTCGGGCCAAAAATGTGTACCTGATCTGTACCTATCTAATTTGAAGCGGGTCGACCGAATCGGAACTTCCCTCCCTTTCAAACGCGCTGTGCGCGCTTTTGTTTGAATGCGACAGGGATATTCTCGTTCGTTGCGTCCTGCGTGCTTGCGTTCATTATAAGCCGCCTGATTTTCTGTTAAGAAATTCCAAGAGTCTTGTAACCCGCGCCTCGAAAAGCACGTTTTAGTTGTTGATTCTGCATTTGATCCCTTTTCGGTCGTGTGACACTGGTGTCCCATCGAAATATGAGAGTAAGGCAAGAAATCGAAATAAGAGAGTGCACCTATGTTTACCCACACTTGAGCACATATAGCCTACGTACGTGGCTGGTCGTTAATATCTGCTGCCGTAGACGAATCGGTTGGCGGTATTATATATATACTTTCGAGTGTTTATTGCTTTAGGGAATACGCAGTATTATTACTAGTAGCCCGCCCTCATTTGACTTCGCCTCGGGACCGCAGTTCCCAACTGAACCAATAGATGGCGCTGACCGTCGATGAAGTTTCGTTCGCGTTTCGTGTTTTCGGTTTATCTTTGTCTATAGAAGTTACTTCTTTATAAAAAGTATAGAAGAAGATAGATATCACGTACCGCAGAATGTCTTAGTAGTCTTATCCCCGTTGATGCCTTCCTTGCACATGCCGAAGTCAGCAATCTTGATGTGTCCGTCCTGGTCCAGCAGCACGTTGTCCAGCTTCAAATCGCGGTAGACGATGCCTCGCATGTGCAGGAAGAACAGACCGATCGCGATCTCGGCCGCGTAGAATCTGCGAAAAGTTTTTCTTATAACGCTTTACTATCTTCTATGATCTATGATAATCTTCTATGATCTATGAAATAATAGCTTTACCATGACAAGTGAAATAAAGTAGGTAGCCAAGTATTAGTCACTCAAAAAAGCGCGGATGTTTAGAGTTTTATCGTCCTATGGAATCTGTCGAGACCTCGAGTATGGTATCATATCGTACCATTTCCTAAAAAAATATTGAAAACGTTACGTAGAACTTGTTCAATTTGTGGAGGAGCGCTCACGTTACTATAAGTCTATGCTTTCTGATGTTTGGGCTGTCAATTTTAGTTACGTTTTACGTACGATAGAGGAATACTTAATTTTTTTATTTTTTATACAGATTGTTTACGATACCCTGACGCTACGATTTCTTTAAAAAGTTCGTGCTAGGCTTTTCAGATATTAAAACTAAGACTGCTTACACTGCAACTGGTTCCTTGAATTTGCCACACTGCTGGATTTGGAACATCAGGTCTCCGCCGTTTACGTACTCCATCACGAAATATAGACGATCCTGGAAATAAATAAATATGTTCATTAAGAACAATCTTCAACAGAACTGCGTGGAAATATTACCTACTGTTAAAGATTTAAGATATAAATTCACGCAACATCACATACATTGACCTAACTCCGTACTACCTAAATAGCTTAAGCACTTGTGAGCTTTTTCTGCTTTATATTTTCCAGCCAGTCTTTGTCATGTCCTGCTACCCCTTACTGATCTAACTGAATCTATATCTACTCTGATTCATATCATGGGAAAGTAAACTGACAGATGAAAATGACAAGTTCCTATGCATTTTGACATTTAAATTGAGTGTTGAGTTGAGTTTTGTGTTAAGTTGAGTGATAATGTATGGGAGTGATTATAAATCAGTGTATACCATCGCTACTCTGAGACTTAGCACTTAAAAAAAAGACAAGCGTTTCTAATTTTATTTTCTTTTACGAATGTGGAACAATTAAAGCCTAACACATGGGTATGACACATTGACATCTGTCAGTTTACTTTACATGATTATGAATCAAAGTATAGATATCTATAGCAACAGTATTACCATGGTCTGGAAGCAGGAGTGCAGCTGCACCAGGAACGGCGGCTTGCTGCTAAGCGCCAGCACTCTCTTCTCCACCATGGTGCACTCCACGTCGTCGTCCTGGATGATGATGTCTTTCTTGAGGATCTTGATGGCGTACAGCTCGTCTGTCCCCCGTCTCTCGGCCAGCATTACCTAAATTAAGTACAAAGTATATAGTATGTGTAAGTCGAATCTTTTGCAATCAAGGAACAATTTGAAACCAGATGGAGAAGGGCCGACCTGTATTTACCTCTAGACGAAGGGAATAGAGTGCAATATCGGTTAGGAGGACATTATGAGTGGAGTGGTGACACTCTTTGTAATTTACACAAATAAAACGCAGTAGTCAGTAGTCATCATAGTCTCGTAATAATTCACCAAATAACATGGAATCAATATTTTCGACGCCACATTTTTTCACAATCCAATCTCCTTTTTAATAGGAAGTGATAATGTTCAGTTTCGTCACTTTCTTATAAAAAGTAAATAGTTTAAGTCCACAAATGGATCTTGCCAATATCATAGGAAAACAAACCATACCTTCCCGAAGGATCCCTTGCCAAGCACCATGATGAAGTTAAAGTCAGATGCCCTGATGACGTCAGCGGCCGCCATATTGTGCGGCACCTCTCGGTCAGGCGGGGGCGGAGCCCTGAAAATTATGAAATAACATTGTTATTACCTATTATCCAATTATTGTCATGTAAGGTATGTAAGAGAGAGAATACCGTTCGTTTTCGAATGAAAATCAATATGATGAACACTGATGGATGATTATTTATTTTTATGTGATAGGTAGCAGACGAGCAGGCATCACCTGATGGTAAGCAATTGCCGCCGCCCATGTACACATGCAACACCAGTGGAGTCACAAGTGCGCTGCCAACCTTTTATCCCCTTCCCCCTGATGGGCCTCCGGTACCCTCACTCACTCGGCGAAACACAGCACAGGAGCTGCTTCACGCCGGTTTTCTGTGAGGCAGTGGTATCACTCCGGTCGAGCCGGCCCATTCATGCCGAAGCATGGCTCTCCCACAGTGACTGAACATTAACATCTGGACTAAGTTTCTAACAAAATAATGAAGTGGCAATGTCTCGTTTCGGATGCTAAGACTCTGTTCAGGCCGCTAAGCCAGCGGTATGACAACAACGTCTAAGGTCTTACCTTCTCGCTCCAACGCTAGTAGCCCTCATCTGGTTCTTGAGTTGCGCCAAGTCCGTACCCTCCTCAGGCACGGGCACGTTGTAGAACTCTCCCTCCTCCTGCGTGAGGAGCTTGAACCAGCCGTCAGCGGGCGCCTTCATCAGCTCCGATATGCCGAACGATAGGGACCCCATGAAGTCGTTCCTGGAGGTGCGGTCCCAGTCCCAAATCTGCAATAAGATCATCGAAATGATTAATTCCTTTTGGAGCAAAGGGAAAATAGTTAGGTACCAGATTTTTTTTTATTGAAGACAATCAAGATGACCTCACTCCGCCTGATGGTAAGCGGCCGTGAGATCCAAATGTGAGGTTGACAGGAACAAAAGAGCAGACAAAGTGTCCATTGAGTCTGGCACTTTCACCCATTCATTCATTTTCAGTCATTTGTGGAACCTATGAGAGTGAAAACCAATTTGTCATTGACTTAAGCCTAATCTGAGATTCAATCAATAGGTACACATTAGCCGTGCACTGCAGAACCATAAGACTTCAAAGGAAACCAGCGTGATACTGCGTCTGTGCTGTCTTTCGCTGAGTGAGCGTATGGTCCCTGGTGAAGGGGAATTGCTTGTGAGTCTACTGTTCCATGAGCAAGATCAGCTTAACAGGAGAAAAAAGAACGAGAGAACACAGAGAGAGAGTAAATTACTCACCTCAATGAGCAATCTCCTGTCCTTGTCCTCCGCCTTCAGATCGAAGTACAGCGTCTCATTCCACACAGGGTTCAGCGTGCTGCGGATGGTCTTGGTTTTTCTCTTCACGTTGTCGGAGTCGGGGATCAGCTTCATCTTCACGTAGGGGTCGGAGAGGCCGTTGGGGTCCATCGGGATCAGGTTGCGGCCTTGCTTTACTGGAAAATAAAAACGGGTATGATCAGCGTATATCAGACAGAAAACTAAAGTTGTGGATATGGACACGACCATTGAAAGTCGGAAATAGAGATGGGCTGAGCACAGCCCGAATGGACTTCGAACGTTGGGCTAGAAGAACATTAAAGTGTAAGCCCAGAGAGACTAAACGAGGAAGATGTCGACCACCCGAAGGATGGGTCATCAACATTCGGAAGTATTCTGTTCCGAAGTAGATGCAAGTAGCGAGGGATGCGACCAGCTGGGTGTGGTTGCAGCCGCACAGGTTGGGCATGAACTCCTGGCATTTCCTGTGCTCATGTCAAACTATGCCATGTGTATGTAGTTGTACAGGAGTGTGCAGGAGTATTACCTTCGACGCTTAGCTTGTTCCCATGGCAGGAGACGACCAGCTGGATGCGGCCGCGGCGCTCGGTGTGGTCGCAGCCGCACAGGTTCGGCACGGACTCCTCGCATCGCTTGTGCACGTTCATGTCGCATGCTGATCATAGGCAAACAATATGTTAACATCTAGATGGTGTTGAGATACCTGTCATTGGAGTCTAACTTGCAAAATTCCAAATCTATTTGCCTTAAATCGTCCAAAATCGTACGTTAATATGGCCTAATATGGCGATGTTAATATGGTGATATGGCCAAACCAATAAAATAACTTACGCGGAAGGCTTTAATTCTTTGATAAATATCGAAATAAAATAATAGTTATTCTGAGTTTTAACAAATAAAAATTACAAAAGCATTAAATAAAACCCTAATCCAAGTTTATTTAAATTAATTCATAAATATTAAAGTAATAACAAATAAACATTACAAAGCATTAGGTAAATAGAAACCCTAATCCAAATTTATTGAAATCAATTTATAAATATTAAAATAACTAGAAGATAAATGCGAGTTAGTAAATAAGATGGAAAGTTAGTCATAAAGTTTACAAGAATAATGCAAGTTATTCAAAGATTACGAATTCCCTCGAAGAAAAGGCTACTAAACACAAACAACGAGAAAGAGACATTAAAACAGCTGATTAGAAAGATGATAACGAACACAATAGGTTTAAACTTGTTATGAAAGCTAGAAATATAAATGGAGTTGTCTTGGCAATTAATCTAGAAGATGATAAACAAAGTTTCTTTGAGAGCAGTCGCGCAAACGTCTCTTACTTTAGCAAACAGTCTTAAATACAGTTTTTAGTAGGGTTATCATCATTTTGAAACAAACATTATTTTAAAAGAAGGGAAATACTCGTATATACTACAACATAACGTGATGATAAACAACTAAAACCTTTAAAAAATGTTAAGCTGGCCCATTTTTCAACTGTTTTAACCAGACCAACTTCTTTATGTATTTATTGTTTTGGAATTAAATTAACGCTTGCAAAATTTTAATTCATGTTCAATAGAGTCAAAGAATAAAGATTCACTATGTGAATTAATTCTGTTGATTAATATGGAGTGACATAATATTTTCACACTTACCTAAATGCTCGAGAGCAAGCAATGTTGCTCTAAACCTTAATATTTAATTATTCTTTACGGAGTACTTAGGTACAGTTTAAGAAGTAAACAACAAAATTATTACTAAGAACGGGCGTCAACCCTATTTCTAGTGCAATTCAGTAAAACAAAGATATTGATGCTTTCACAAAAATTAATGAGAGAAATGCGTAAACTTTTAGCTCTGAAATCTGTCTAAGAACGAGATGAAATAACTCTAAAGTTTATTAGACACCTTCACGGAGCTAGAAAATTAAAATATCTAGAATAATTATAAGGGTGTTGTTACCAGACCAATCGAACGATCGACGATCGATGGCATATCGATCAATTCCCGATGGTTGAGTAGATATGACGACGTTTATCGATAGTTTCTACCTTATAAGTATCGATCGACCAAAATTATTAAGACTGAAATTTTATTGTAACCATATTCTATGAAATAAATGATTTCATTGGCGTCAACTAATCCCATTGATCCATGTCCTTTATCGATGATCTATGGATTGGTCTGATAACACCCTAATTATGCAAGCACAAAAATAAAACGTGAGAAAAATTAATTTTGATAGCTGTTATAAAATTAAATAAAACTTTTTGTGTCTCTCACCACAATGCTGGTTTTAGGTATTAGATAGGTGCATAAACCTACGGTTAAAGGTAGGTGCAGGGTGGAAAAAAATCATTGTGCCCTTGGGGTTTAGTTTTTTTTTTATATTCACATTACTATTTGCTAAAAGAAACTTTTTTTTTTATTTAGCTACTCCATTTTCCCTGGTTCAGCCAGTCGTTATATCATAACAAATTGACGATCAATTTGACCATCTGCCCAATCGAATTAGCTCGTCTGAATTAAAGGTAAAGACGGCTACAAACGGGCACCGCTGAGCCCAACGAGAGCCTTTGATGACAATTTCCACCCACCTGCTTCGTGAAAACTAGTGTTGCCAAATGATTAAACCATCGACAGTGTAGAAAATAGGTATTTAGATTTTCGCGTTACATTATACAGGAATCTGATCATCAACATCCCTATATAACCACGTGTTCTACCAATCAAAACAAAAAAATAATTATTCGCTATTATCGATAAAACCGTCAACGTTTTATTAGCACATGACTTTAGTATTGAAAATCTAACTTTTTGTGCAATAATGAGTGGGTATCTATTTAACTACCAATGTCTGCAATACTACAGTCGTAGGTATATGGATATCAACGGAATTGATTTCACGATACTGACATTGTGACATCATTAACCTGTATCTTGATCCCACGTATTGAAGAGCTTCATAATCTAATTTAAATTAAAATAAGAAACTATCGAGAGTCGCAACCATTGGGGCAACACTAGTCGAGCCCACGGAATATAGAGGTAGAGATTCTCTTTCTATACTACGTGTCGGAAACAAAGCTACACATAGAACTAACTACGAAAAGGCTGAGCGAGGCGACACAAGAGCACAAACTCTAGAACACAGGAATGAACTTATAAACTATTTAACATAAACAGTCAAGATGCGAGAGCTCTCATGCAAAACTAACAAGATCGAGCGAGTAGGTTGAACGACACAAAAGTTAATTTCTTGTTTCATTGACTCTCTCATGGCACATTTCATTCAAATTGAAAACGGGGCGAGTCAAGTTACTCGTCTCATTAGGTGCGTGGGACCGTCCTAAGGGGAAGATTTATCAGTGCATTTTGAACTATCGTTCCGAGACTTACACTCGTCAACAGAATCTAGGAGTATACCAACCACCAATTTTCATAGAAACAGTCATAGTCCCATCCCAATAGCTTAGATAAGAAATTGTTTTTTTTTGTCAAAAGTATTGGAGAATGTTATTTGCGATTTTGCATACCAAAATCGCTTAAAATTATTATCCCAGTTGAGCTTTTCTTTTATCTCATTGAAAATATTTCGGAATCAACACGACATTATCATAATAATATTTCACTCATATTTTTATTTTTTATCACTTTTTTTATTCAATAATGGCTTTTTCTGCGTCTTGGGTGCGACACAACTTTGCCAATCAACTGATTAAAGAGACCGTTATATTTTGTTGAAATTGGACGGTGATGTAAGTTGATGAATATAATTAATAATACGAGTGTATACCTTAAAATGTCCGTATTATTTCGCTGTTAATGGAATTCGTCAACTGTATTTTTATCTATTAGGGTCCTATCTAGGGTTGAGACTTGCCTGCTTGCATAAAAATTGGCGGAATATCCCAAGACAGAGTTGACGCGTGTACATTGTACTACCCATATATCCAGTGTATAACCACATCGAGTGATGGCATTCGTCTCGTTCTAAGGGGAGTCTCCGGGAACTATTTTCCGCGGCGCCTCACAAACCATCCATCTAATCTTAATGTATACCTCCGCATTTAAATCCCTGGTGCGCGAGGCCATGGAGCAAGGTGCCACAGTGGTCACAAAACGTAGGCGCTAGGAACGTCCACGTGTTCCATTTGTGGGGGGCGTAGGCGGCCTTTCCAACAATAAGTTACGGTTAGTAAGTAGCACAAAAGTGGGGCTTCCGAAGTAAGAAAGAAGGTTGAAGATCGCGAAGGTGTCAGTGCTACAGACAAAACAATTGATTATAGTGATGTGCCGGATTAATAAAAATTCGAATACGCATTATGTGCTGACAAAAATTCGAGATCTAAGGATCATTTATGAAATACCGAGAAATATTGAAAAAAATTGCCTTTTCACACTGATGCAATGTGTGAAAAGGCAATTTTTTTCAGTTGATCCATTTTCTATAAGAAGGCAATTTATTTTTCATATTTATTCTAGAAATATTTCATAATAGTTCATTATTATTATAATACAGGATGTACTATCTGTGAACATTTACATCCCTTTATCCAGCTGGTGTTCTACCAACAATTCTGAGCAACAACTCGAAAAAAAATCGATGAATTTCCAAAACTCGTTGAACAGATGTTGTTCAACAAAACTTTTGGTATAACATGAGGTTAAAGCGATGTAAATAATCATAGATACATCCAGTATGTGTCTACTACTCTTGAGATCTCAAAATAAACTCGGTGTTAGTTCAATCGTAATTTACAAAGAATAAGGTAAAAAATCCACGAGAAAAACGAGACATTTTTTCTTGCAGAGCTCCGCGGATACAGTTATCCGGAACATCACTATCAAAAGCATTAGCAAAAACCACCACCAAAGTTGAAGAGCTAGAAAGAGCACACAGAAGCGTTAGTTCAAGCGAAGTATGAGCGCGTGTAGCAGGCGACTGGTGGCTCCTCCTGGTGTACCTTGACACTTGAGGCCCTGGTGGATGAGCCCGTACAGCAGCGAGCCGCAATGGTCGCAGAATGTCGGAGAGGAGTATGTGTGAACGCGGAAGTTGTGCCGGGTTCGTGTATCCTGTTAAAATAGTTGTTTTTAGGGAATGTAGGTACATACTTACGTTGCATTCTGAAAAACTTATTAATTAACAAATGGCTAGTAGTTACTTAAGTAGGTAATACTAAATAGGTATTTAAATGCTGGTTTACATAGTGCGAGTCAGCCTGCCGAGTCGCTGCACTACAGTAACTCGCACTGTTTGAAAGTCACTAATCAGTAGCTCGCACTGTTTGGACGTGACTTACAAGTAACTCCCAATGTTTGGACGTTACTTATTAGTAACTCGCACTGTTTGGACGTCACTAATTAGTGAATTATTTCAAATAGTGCGAGTTTGAAAATCATTTACGAGTAACTTGTACTGTTTGAACGTCACTTACGAACAACTTCACAGGGTTCACAGTGATCTATGTATGTATATGTATACCTACTATTTAACATCTTGTCTGTACACACTGTGAAACGCAAATAAAGCATTGAGTATTGAGTATTGAACTCGCACTGTTTGGACGTCACTTACGAGTAATTCGCACTGTTTGGACGTCACTAACAAGGTAGAAAGTAGCTCGCTTGATAAGCCGAGATACTGCCTACTGGCTAAGCAACAGCTTGCACTATAAACCAGTCTTAAATAACAGATTATTCAATTTTATTGTAACTGTCTTATGACGTCAGTATCTTTATTTTTGAGGTTTCGTTCCATTCTTAGATTGGGAAGGAATTACGTTAATAGGAGTTTAAGACTTTTGCCAAACATGTTCCCGAAATAGCATTTTGTTCGGAGGTACTTAATGGATTAATTAAATTCCTTTGTAAATATTGGGCATGTTGGAAACACTTCAGAGTGGTGAAACAGGGATCAAAGTAAAGTTTTCTTTGTCACAAACATTTATTTTGTGAGGCGGTTTATTAGAGCCATGAATTATAACACAAAATATTATATTTTTCTGCCCAGTTTATGTTAATCTACTTTATTAACAATGTTATTATTATATGTATAGATAAATGAATCGCTACATTTATCTATAGTATACATATATAATAATAACTTTGTTTATGGTATGATTTGGTAGCCAATAATCGCACCTTTGGTAGAACAAGGGCACAATTGTCTAAAATTCGCATAAAAGGGTTAAATATTATATAGAAAAGCTTTAAAAAAAAACTTCCATTCTTGCATACTTACTCATAGGTAATTCATTCATGCAATTTAAGTGCCCCTGTGCTGCCAAAAGTGCGTTATGTCTTTTTTGTGTTGGTTATATTTTTTTTACATAAAAAGAAGCCATTTATTTAGTATGATAAAGTGACAATTTAGGCTTCAGACGTGTGGACAACTGTAGTAAATCCAGACGTTTGGAAAGAGATTACTGTACCAGGTTTTAGCCCAGTGAACAACGACCAATATCAAACTCTAGTACACTCCAGAACATTGTATTTTGATAAAAATGTGGTCTCTCTGCGCGATGCACTGCGTTAAACGTTAAGTTCGAATTGCATCATTAGACCATCCTAATTTAGTAATGAGCGTCCTCTCCCATATTGCAGAGCCCTCCCGGGTCTTGATACCCACTTATAGATGCAATAAAGATATTGAGTACATATATAACATGTTGTATTTTTTGGGGATCAAGTTGAGGAGGGATAATTCAAAACCTATATACCTTTGAATATTCCGTAATCGCTCCGCGGGTACTCAGACCACCTGACATGGTTATGTCAGGTTATGTCACATAGAATTTGGATAGGGAAAGGTCGGCCTTTGTTACAAAAGCCGCCCACGAGGCAATTCTAAAATTTCCTGGGTATTAAGGGATTACAAATCGTGTTTAGACAGGACGAGGAGTGGGCGTTTCGGTGAAATAAGAAGACTAATTTTGCGGTAATTATCGTTTATTAAATTTTACAAGTATTTGACTTGCTAATTGACTTACAATATTATGTTTAATTCCTTCAAAAATAATCTAACTTAATTATTTATTAACATTTCGGTTTTGAGTAAAAAAAACTTGTCATTTCAGGTAAGTATGAGGTAACTAATAAATCACCCAAACATTATCTCAGGACTCAGCGTCTCATTCGAGGACATCCATAAATTACGTCACACGAATTTAATGATTTTCTGTCCTTGTCACATCTGGTTACCTTTGGGAGCTCCCCTCTTAGTGTGACGTCACATATTTTGCAATTTTGGAACTCAATGAGGTAATGGCAATAGATTATAAAACAAAGTTTGGTTATACTTAAGCCTTGTTACAACTTAAGGCACAAATACGAGTTTCCTGTGACATTCTAGGTATTCTATTGGTACATGCCTAGGTATTGCATACAGGGTGTATCTGTGAACATTTACATTCCTGTAACCACGTATTCTATCAACAACAACTTTTATAAATTCATCGAAAATTTTGTCGACTCCCCATACAAAATTACCAAGTCACGTGACGGACTTTGTATGGAAAGATGAATATTTTTTTTATGCGAATTTTCACAAGTCGTAGAACACGTGTCGTTAAAGGGATGGAAATGTTCACAGATACATCCTGTATACAAAGCGAGATTATACAAAGTGCCGGTAACATACACACAGCAGCATCAAGAGGAGTTACTCTTTTTGTCTTTGGATCATCCTTATGTTTGAGACACAAGTGCTATTTTTACACTGCATGAGATAACTCGATCTGAGACCGTCTGTACAGTGGCCAGCACATCAAGTTACTACAATCTGTCAAATTTCCTCAGTTGATATTGAACCAAACAAGTTTGACATAAAAGTGAGGTTCGATTGAAGAAATTTGACAGATTGTAGTAACTTGATGTGCTGGCCACCGTACATACCTACATAATAAAATTTAAAAACAATACAACCTTTATCCCCTGGCCTATTTATTCATTAAACAGGGTTATTTTTGAAACATCAATAGCCTCCGAGATAAGGATTGTAGCGCTCAAAGATAACATTTAAAAAATAACCCTGCATAAAAACTTATTACAACTTTGAATTACGAAAGCTTTTAAAATTAGATTCTGCTTTGTAACTAAAATATTTAATCTTATCAAAAAAGTAATACCTCTTACAAAATGTAATCAGACGTCTTAAAAAGAAACATTACTTAAATATCAGAATCCTTTGCGAGAATTTCTTCCATTACCATAAAACTTGTGTTAAAAAATATCGTTCGTGGGCGTCTAGTAAGAACCGACCTTTTCAGGTGGTGTGGGCGGCCTGAAAGATTTCGTTTCTGTTTTAATAGTTAAAACTTTATTAACAGAAGACTACATAATATTCAATTATATTTCTAATGTTAGACGAATTTTAACAAAGTTTCTTAAAGTTTTTAGTTCATAGGTCTTTAACTTTTATAAAGAAACATTATTTATTTGCATAATAGACAAAAGGTTAAACAATAGGTGTTATGGTTAGTATCATGGACACGTTTAAGTTTTACTTAGGTAATATAGTATCTACGTAAAATCTATTTAGTGATTGTCATAAATTATAAACGAAATCAATTTCTTTAATATTAGTGTACTCTCATCTATGTTTTTGATGAAATTAATCTTCTTCGCCGAATTTCAAAACGACCCTGTTTTTTATTACAGCTAGCCGTTATGTAAAACGGCGGAGTAGGTACACGATCCGGATGCGACATCATACAATTTTCATAGGCGAGCATCATCATAACATGATATACTCCCATAAATACATGAATGCATTATATTTAAATAAATTAAGTATAGATGTTTATGCCAAAAAGAAATAATATTTTCTGCTTTCCGCGGGTACGGATATACAATATACAATATTTGGATTAGTTACATAAAATTTCATACATTTTCATGCTTTATGCGAGCAATTTAATTGAATAGTGTTAAAATGATAACGTCAATGATGAACTATTCATGTGGTTGATGTTTCATTAATGCAACATCAAGCAAAACGGTTAAATTAAAGTTACTTACATTCCTTAATTGAAACAAAACAGTAATTCTCTTTAAATCCAGGTAGCAAATGAAGCTACTTTAGTTTCACAATTTATTACTAAATGCAGGGTTATTCTGAAAACTTTAACATTATTTTTCTAAGGCGCACTGGTGCCCAGCTATCTCCTAGGCACGTTGCTTGAGATTGGATTTTTTAATTGGTGCCAGACTAGCAAATAAAACTACTTTAAATAGACTTTTCACGTAAAAGTTTTTATAATACAATCATTCTTATTTTTTTAATGATAGTGATAAAAGCAGAAAAAATATTTTTGATCATTAAAAACATCTTAAAAATTTTGTCTAAATCGGAATGACTATTTTATATATGATAGAAGTAGAACTAGCAGACGATAAGACCAGACGAGAACACCAGCGGAGTCAAATGCGCTATCAAACCCCCGATTGGTACTGCGGTACCCTCACTCACTCGGAGAAATAAAGCACAGACACTGTATAAAGCCGGATAAAATGACAAAATTTACGTAAAGTTTTCATTATAACTCCGCATTAAGAAAGACTAATGCCACTCTTACGTAAATAGAGATATCCGATACAGGCCTGTGAGTCTAGTGGAGTATTTATATAGTCATAAAGAAATTGTAAGCTTTATATTATGTCAATAAATTTATTCTTATTCTTACACAAAGTCACTATCATTTTAACACTCAAAACACAAAAAAAACGCAGCGATTCCAACTAAAGGTAAAATAATTAGGCTCCACCATACACTCTTAATTTCAATTAGTACAAATACTTTAAGTGACCTACACTGACTTATTTTAGTCCACATCATATCGTACTATTTTAAATAATATTCGTAGCTTTTTCTGTTTGAGTCGTTTAGGTACAAAGTGACGTGATACAACTAACCAATCAAAAAGCCGCCATATTATTATGAATTTTCAATTGGATGAAACGAGGAGTATGAATGAACCACGTTGTACTCTTCAGCTGCTACAACAACGACCAGATCTTTTTGGAAATTCTTCAGTTGATAATGGTACCTGAAACCATAAAGAATGTAAACAAAAAACTTAATATTTATACTTCAAAAAGTGAATAAATATATCATTGTAACAAGCAGAAACAAATATCTACTTACCCAGCTCCAACTTACTTGACCTATGGGTAATTACTAATTTATTAAAGGTTTCGTCTAGCATTACATTCATAGTACAAAATACTAGTTTGCTCTCACCTACTAGACAAACAAAAAGTGTCTATAAATGTCTACAAAGAAGCAAGGACCCGTCACAGGACATATAAATAACAAGACAATTTATACCGGGACCGAACTGAAAACCAGCGCCGGACATAGCCCAGCATCAGGCTGAGTTTGGTATCCTTTGCCAAATACATAGATGTGCATTTTATGTATTTTTTAAATATAGTATTTTATAACGCTTGTTACATACTTATGGCAATAAAGTTTATCATTTCTATAACACGATTATCGGTTGGAAGATTTATTTTATTAAGGGATTCTATGATCGAAGTGCGGTGTAATCCTATAACCTATATGTAATATTTTTTGCAAATACATGTAGGCTAATTTGAGTGATGGCGAACATTGTCCACTCGACGCGCGTAGAGCGTGTATGCACGCGATGCACGTAGGGTTGCCACCCGTGTTATATTTGAAATAGACTTATGGTGTATAACTGGCTTTTTGAATACCCGAGAAACTTATTGAGGGCAGTTGACAACCAAACATTTCAGCCGTAGCCATATTCTGCCGCCACACTGACAAACGCTGGATTACCCGAATTCTGGAGTGGAGTGGACCGCGTATCGGTAAATGTAATGAAGGACGCCCAAGAGTTGGATGTCATGTATGTAATCAAAATTCGCTCTAAATGCTTCGTGATTACACTTGTCAGAGTGCCCGCCTTTTGTTATTCTTTGAACTGTAGCTGGACACTCTGCCGCGGGTCTATATCGGGGTAGCGAACATTAGGAGAGGCCTATTTCAAGCAGTAGACTGCAAAAAGCTAATGATGATGATAAATATGACTGAAACCAAGTATTGTAATTCAATTCTGCATATATTATCTATTGAAAAACAGTAGTTGTAAGGTTGTCTTTAGTTATAGGCGTGAAACGGCATCTCAGCAGGCCTTCGTCAGGGTGAGCATGACAGACTCAATAGGTACCTAGTTCTTTTGTGCCTGTCAACCTCATATTTGGATCTCACAGCCGCTTACCATCAAGCGGAGTGAGGTCATCTTGATTGTCCTCAATATAAAAAAAACGAAGGATCGCTGGCAACCCTAAATGCAACCAATTACTTTGCGGTTGATGTAATTCTAATTTAATTTGATGAGTGTATGGCTGTATGGGTAGTTGTATGGGACCCAGCGCATCGGCCCATTTCGGATTGGTTCCGCAAAAGAGCAGGGCATTAGGCTTATTAAATTTTTCAGCGGCGCAGCAATATTTTTTCAGGCTTTCATTACTTATCTTTACTTTCGTCGTCAAGCGTCTTCCGTTGAAACAACCAATGAAAATTTAACGTTCGTGTACATTTTTAAAGAGATAGAAGATTATTCTGTTCGCTTCTTGATAGTACCTATAAGCGAAATTAATATCGGTAATGGGTAGACTTACTAAGATGCCAAATAGACTTAATTTCTCAAATAAAATATTTAACTTCACAAATCCGATTCGACCAAACTTCCCTAATCTTTGTGCGTATTTGTACTTCGAATTTGATCCCACTTCTGATATTTTAGTCTTTCGTAATGCAGATAAATAAAAATATACAAAAAACCAAATATACAAAAAAAAACTTTATCCTTTAGAAAGTCTGGACTATTATAATATAAAAATACATTTATCCAGGATTATTATGTAAATTGTAAATAAAAACATTAAAAATACAATATTATACCTATAGGTACTAATAAAATATGACCAGAATGTATATTTTTCACAGCAGTTCATAAAAGGGATTTTCGATCGTCGTTTTCGTTCTGTAATCAAAGTTTCAGGAACTTTTACGACTGTATAATAAATATAAAACCAATTTTAGTATTAACAACTAAATTCCATCTAATGTTGGGTATACAGGATGTGTGTGTTTGCGAACATTTAAAACCTTTTAACCACGGTTTCTTCTACCAATCTTTATAAACAATATTTTGTTCTATGACTTTTGGAAATTGACATTAAAAATATCCACTATTCGTGACTTGTTAATTTTTTATGAGTTGACGAAAAAATGGTCCTGTTTCCAAATTCGTAGAACAATAAAATTGTTGTTCAGAATGGTTCGTAGAAAGTGTCAAAGGGACGTAGGGAAATATTCACAAGTACACATGTTACCTACTTATATAAATATCCAAGTAGGTCAATATCTAATAATTGTTTACACTAATCGTTTACCGATGTTGCTGTAGATTGTGGCAAAACTCTCGATTCGGACAAAATCTCAGCCAGTGAATGTGGCATCCCAAGATTAAAAGTATGTTTTTATACATTTGAAAAGCATTATAAATACTTACGTCTGAATCCGCCCCCTTGTCGGCGCCGGGGCATGTGAAGGTGACGTACTCGTGGCATCGCTTGTGCACCACGAAACTGCATACTGCAAAAAGAAGATTTTGAATATTTCCAGTATGTATGCACCTATGGAAAATAAGTTGGTAATTAAAACCTATTGATTTTGAAAATTCACAAATTAAAAGATAAAGAGCAAAATCAATAATAAAACTAACCTTGACACTGGAATCCTTGTTTTCCAAAGCCCCTGTAACAAAAAAAAAGTCAAATCAATATTAAACCCCTTACTTTAGTCCATGTTTTGTAATAAAGGGTTAGGTAAGGGTAGGAAGGGACCTAACGTATGTAATTTAATTTTCTGGAAACAAAAAAAAGTTAATAGCTATATATTTAAGAGCACATTTAAAAGATTAATAAAATACATCATACACGATATTTCGTATGCTTGATGCCTTGTTTAGTCACAGAGGATATTATGTTAATGACATTTTGACCAATCACCGTAAAGATGAACCTCTGTTCTACAGTACGCCATCTAGCGGATTTTTCACACGCGATAGCCATCACATAATTATGTGGGATGATGAAGGAACGCTCATGACCAGCGTTCCATTTCCGCACCCTCACATCCATTAACTGCATTTGGTGTAAACTACCAATAGGGTATTTTACTGTCGTTGAAATATCGACATCCGATACCTAGAGTCGATAATTTACTGTATAAGTATACGATTATTGAAGAAACATTTTTAAAAAGTTTGAATACAAGAAAGTTATAGAGCAACAAACTTTTGATATACCGGTCTCACTCTTAAACAAAATTTTGTACGGCGCTTGTAGGAAGCACAAGCCTAGTGACGTCATTAATAGCGTATCGCTCTCCTTTTCTGATTGGGAACTTTGCAACTCTATATCTTTGGAACGAATGATGTTAGATAAAAAATAAAAAGGGAGCGGTGATTCATATTTCAATATCTTTACAGTAAATAAATAAAAAAAAAGTCGTAAAATACCCTATTACGCTCCGGAGCGTGGGGAACTAGTGACGTAGTGAACGAGGTCATAAAATCCCTACAGCGAGCCATTGCGGGTAGATGGCGCTGACTGGGCAGGTGGGCTGCATTAATTGAAGTAATTGCTCGGCCGCCGACGAGCCAATCCTGTCGCGTTTCCGATTTGACCGACGGACTTACAGCGCTGGAAGAGCTGTGTGACTTGACCGACTAAGGCATGATTGGACCAACCTTCATGTGCGGATAAATGTATGGTATAACTCTCCGATCCGTATAGAATGAATGCTTTAAATTGTGTAATGTGCCAAATAAACTATTATTCTATTCTATTCTTTATTGTGCCATAGATTTACTGTCGGATTAAGATTGGTCAAATCACACCTACCTAAAGAATACTTTAGTCAACTTATTTTGTGCTGCAACCCTACACTAAGAAGTCAGTTTTCGATTGCTACAAGTACGCCACGCTACGACGTAGCACGTAGTCACACCATTACATTTATGTACGTAGCTACGATTACTCGTAGCAGTGGTACGTGGTTTCGTTTCAATAGCAATTACAATAAAAATTAGCGTCGTTGGTCTAGTGGTATAAGTAGTACCTACCGGGCCGTGATCTCGGGTCCCGGGTTCGAGCAAAAGTATATTTCGAATTTTTCGAACATAGCTCGGGTTTGTGATCACCAATCCACATTAGGCTAGCGTGGTGATTAAGCCTAATCCCAACATAGTAGCGATGGCTTGATTTCTATGATGGAGGCTTTTGCCCTGCAGTGGGACAGTATAAAGGCTGATACTACCGTTTGTTATATCTGGAAGTTGATTGATTCCGGAAGTTACGACAACGGAAACTCAAAAATAAGTTACATAATATCAATCCCGTAAACTATTCTAATATTCTGTGGGTCGTCCGAGATACCGTTGGAGGGACGAAGTCGCCAAAGACCTCAAAGCACTTAACGTGTACGATTGGGCGGAATTGGTACAGGACCGCAAAAAATGGCGAACTTTGACGTCGGAGGCTAAGACCCACATTGGATCGTTGAGCCAGCGTAGTAGTAGTAGTAGTAAACTATTCTAATGGTAAACAAGATTACAACAGAACACAAAAGCCACATCCAGTAGTTTAGTCGCTCGAATGGACACTCAGTTCGTTACCGGGCGCCGGGAATAACCCCTTTATCTCTTTTCACGGCAGCTGCCAGCCAATTGAATTGCCGCGGGTAATCTGCCGCGGGAAGCCTCTGTGCTGTGACTACTGACCGCCCTGGGATACAATAAATATACACAGACAGCTGGATGTACGAGGCGAGAGAGACGAGACCGAATTTATCAAAGAAGTGACCCGCCCTCACTTCGTTTCGGGACAGTAATACTGTTTAGCAATAGATGGCGCTGGGCGTTGATTGTTTCGCGCTAGTGTTTCGCTTTTTCGGTTTGTATAAAGGTTTGTCGACGTCTACAGAATTTATCTCTTTATCCGCCGTGATCTTCAGACCCTGCGCTTGAAACCCGCCGGGTCGATCACAAATTGTTTCAAATTTTAGCCTCATCACCAATGTTATGTAAAGCTTAATCACCCGCTTACTCAATGCGAATTAGTGGAGTTGACAAATGAACTCACTGTTGAAAAATATTACAAGTGTGATACCTACAGATTAGGTTGATAGCGCCCTTTGGGAGATGCCTACGTTCTTTAAAAGGCTGATTGACGCCTGTGAGTATGGAAAACATCCGAGGAGGTAGGTAGGTAATTAAGTTTTCTAAAAGTAGATAAAACGAATAAAAAAGATTCATTGAAAATACTGATACCGTTTTTTTGGTATTATTTTTGTTACAATTTTACAACAGCGTGTTAGATTAACAAGATCGCACCCCCGTTAAGGATTAAGAGGCGAACTCAAAATGACAACCTATTTTTAGCGTATTTTACCGTTAGATCTCGCTCCCTACGAAAATCCTGCTTACTTAATTCAGCTTTGCCCAAAAATCTGGTAAAGCCATAAAAATCAGGGAAGCCTTTGTCTAAAAACAGGGGTAAAACCTGTGATATCACGATATTATAGCATAAGCAGTTCCGCTAAAATCTCTCTCGGCATTCCATTTTACGAACTATAAGTACAATAAGTAAGATAGACCTAAGTACAATAAGTACACTAAGTACAATTGTATTTTAACCAAAACGTCAAAAATAAGTACAGACAGCCACAAATCGATCCGCAATCTGTTAAAATATTCTCAATTGATATTAAACCTAATGTGTTTGACAATAAGATGAGAGTCGATTGAAGAAATTTGACAGTGTTCTATATTTTTATGATGTACTTAACAAAAACGTCGCAATAATTCCCGTTTAAAATATTATAGTTATAATATAACGCGAAAAATCTAGAAAAACTACTCCATTTTGCGATCGCAAAGAAACTTCCAACTAGAAGTATATTACTTTGTTAAAAGTTTGCGAGATTCCTTCGACGTTACAGCACGCGGTAAACGAGAGTCTAAGTTTGTAGCCGATCTTGTTCATTTTTCTCATCTTGATAGGTAAGTAACATGATATCTAGTTAAAGTTATATTAGTTCCAACATCAGCGGTTTGCTCTTAAGAACTTCGTTGTTAAAGATGGATGTTCAAAGGCAAGTCAGATTTTAATAAGGTGAATGTTATTCTCAGTAACTATTATAATAGTTGTTTAATAACAAACCATAGTTATATGATTTATTGCCCGCCCTCACTTCGCTTCGGGACCGTAATTCAGAAACGAACCAATAGATGGCGCTGTGCTCGATTACATCGCGCAAGCGTTTCGTGTTTTCGGTTTACCTATAAGCCTTGTCGTTGTCTATAGAACTTATCTCTTTATAAATAATATAGATATAGAAGATAGGTGTATTAATAAGAATGGCCTAATCTAATGAACTTAATTTTATGCTTGTGATATGACCAGTAAGTAGATATGGAAACTTTTTTAAAACCTTGTTATTTAGGTTTGTATTGTATTATAGGTAGGTTCACCGACTGGTTATAAATAAATTGTGACCTCAATAGTTCAATTCCTTTGTCTTTAGCATGTATTTCCCGGTTGTGTCCTAAGCTGTCGCTTCGAAGCCCGGGGTACGCTTCAGGATTTGAGGAGTCTGGGTTATTACAATGCAGCAACTGCAGTCTGACTTTCACAAATCTGTAAGGGGAACCAGATCAACTCAATCATGGTTACTCGTTCTAGAAACTATCCTTTACGTGCAGTTTTTATCACAATGTTACCCTCACCATCGAGCTAATGACAGTAAGCCTATATAGTTCTATTACCGAAGTGTAATTTTCTTGTGATAATGAGATAGGGAATTTTATTCCTTTCATTTGCAAACTCAATTCGCAATCTGATAATATTTCAAGCAGATAACGGTTTCTCCGAAAACCGTTTAAAAATTAAGTTAGCAATACAGTAATAGATACGAGATTACGAACCGAAATCTGAATATCGATGATAATTCGATATTAGTCCAATATCTACGAGTGTGGTAAAATGCCAGCTACGCATCTGCGACCTCGTAAGGAAAAACAATTGTTTTTCCCCTATAACGTCGTAAGGCCCAGACAGCAGACACAATTGAAAATCAATGGTTTTATGCATTTTAAAAGACGTTTGGGTCTTACGACGTTAAAGAGCTTTTGGGTTTTACGACATTATCATCATCATCATCATCAGCCTGTTGCAGTCTCCAAATGCTCGCCACTTTGATCGATCTTCGGCTACTCGCATCCAGCTCCAGCCAGCCCTCTTGCGCAGATCATCACTCCATCTGACCTTAGGTCGTCGTACAACTACGTTTATCGAGACGCGGTCTCCACTCCAGAACTCGTTTACCCCAACGGTTGTCAGTTCTGCGGCAGATATGGCCAGCCCACTGCCACTTCAGCTTGCTAATTCGGTGAGCTATGTCGATAGCTTTACGACATTATAAGCCGCCTGATATCGATAAACAACTATCGATAGTTAGCAACACTACCGATTATATAGGTTAGGGGGGGAGTCTGGAGCGGAAATCTTATCGGTAGCTTCTTCGCCTCGGGCCGGCAATCTTTGAGCCTAGTTGGTATCTTATTGGATCTCTTTCGTGAATTGTTTTAGGATAAATATTGCTTGTTCAAGAGGAAATGGTGCGAAAGTTTTTTATGCTTTCTTGTAGCGTTTAGGTAGGATTTGGTTCGGTGTAATTTGGGTTAGGTACTTGCGGGGATGACTACAGTAAATGCCTCTGTCACGATGATTCACAAGTTTGGTCGAAACCCTGTCTTCGAACCTACTTCCAATCTAGGTATCTGGTTTATTTAGGTATCTATACCTACTATTCACAATGGGATAAACTCTACACGGGTAAATTTAAGTCGCATTTTTCTTTTTTTAATTACACAACATCTCATACATTGACCTGATTCCGTACTAAGTAGCTTATGCACTTGTGTTACAGATATCAGACAACAGAGGATCACAAATATAATACTTAAATACATATATAACACCCAGACACTGAACAAACACAAGTGTTCATCACACGAATGTTTGTGGGTGTGGGAAGGGTGGGGATCGAACCCACGACCTTTGGCGTATGAGGCAGGGTCACTACCATTGCGCTAACCGGCCAGTCACCGGGCCAACCATTAGCATGTTAGACCATCAAAATTAGGAAAATCAAAATACTTATTCACCATGCAGTAATGCATGGAACATTTAATTTTTATTTTGCTTATTTTGATGATGTCACATGCTAAAGAGACTTTATTTGTGTTACCTATTATCTACTAAAATTTAACGGTGTATTGACGACAAGGCTCATAGGTAAACCGAAAAAGCGAAACATTAGTGCGATGTATTCGACGCCATCTATTGGTAACAATTTGGAACTAAGACCCGAACGAAGTGAAATCGGGCCACTAGCGCCACTAGTTGACGATTTTATTTCTCACTAGTGAGTGAGAAACAAAATCGTCAACTAAAGCCTGCACTCGCGTAGGTAAAGCAAAGGCGGTACAGGCGGGCGCGACGAGCATTGTCGCGCTGTCGCGCTCATCCGGCGACGCGACAGGCGACAGGCGATGCTATCGCGCCGCAGATAGTGTTGTGGCGTTCGTTAAATTGTGATTATGAACGTCTTTTATATTTACCTTTTAATTTAAATTTTGACACGTTCGTATGGATTCGACCAGAGCTATCATTTGTAGTTTTACAGCTATAATCTCTAGTTGATGCTAGGGGCCAACTACGTAATACAACATCATCATCATCATCAGCCTGTTGCAGTCCACTGCTGGACATAGGCCTCTCCAAATGCTCGCCACTTTGATCGATCTTCGGCTACTCGCATCCAGCTCCAGCCAGCCCTCTTGCGCAGATCACGTAATACAACGTAGCAAGGTAATACTACGTATTCGGCACCTGGCTTTAAATCAAAAAGTGTGGTGCCAATCTACGCAATATTGCAATACGTAATACAGCGTAGTAGGCGGCACCATACATACCATTTTCAAACAGGGTGCCGAGTACGTAGCATTACGTAGAAAACCATTTGTATGGTGGGAAACAATGTGTTAACTGTAGTACCTACTAGATACAGTACAGAATCGGATGAACCCACCGGTGATGTATAAGGGTCGTGTATTTGCGCCCTGCCATACATTTTGAGAGCTCTCCAATTAATCAGAATTTCATGAATCCAACGCCCCCGTCTGTGATGATAGTTATTAGTTAACCGTTGCCTCGAATATTAATTAGTTGTATGTCAGCAAACAGGGCCACTGTAATTATGAATGCCATTACATTCAATGTTGCGTTCATTCGCGCTTTAATATAATTTCGGTGGCACGCAACATAACTATTTTGCACGCTATTATTATCAAGTGTCACTGTGCTGAATTTTATAAAAAAAATATATACTTATGTTTTTTTATTATGTGATACGTGGCAGACGAGCAGACGGATCACCTGTTAGAAACCGGTGGCCGCCGCTCATAGACACCTGCAACACACTGATGTTGCTGGTGAGAGGCACCAGTGCGCTGCCAACCTTTAACCCCTTTCCCCCTCCCAATTGGACCTCCGGTGCCCTCACTCAATGGACGAAACACAGCGCAGGCGCTATTTCACGCTGGTCTTCTGTGAGGTCGTGGTTACCGGTCGAGCCGGCCCATTCATGCCGAAGCGTGGCGAAGTTTTAACCATTAGTGTAACTTCGGATCAAATAATCCAAGATCCAAGACTGGGAGGATCGGTTGCAGCGATAGGAGCTCAGTGAATATGTCACGGCTTCTATACGTGAGGTCGTAGGATCGAATACGGGACCCTTCGCGCTTCGGGCGAAAACCTTATTTTATTTATTTATCTTTAAGGAAATATATAGCTTCTTCAAGAGGAAATGGTGCGAAAGTTTTTATGCTTTCTTGTAGCGTTTAGGTAGGATTTGGTTCGGTGTAATTTGGGTTAGGTACTTGCGGGGATGACTACAGTAAATGCCTCTGTAACGATGATTCACAAGTTTGGTCGAACCCTGTCTTCGAACCTACTTCCATCTAGGTAACTGTTTTTTATCTATACCTACTATTCACAATGGGATGAACTCTACACGGGTAAATTTAAGTCGTTTTAATCCCGTAGCCCTCATAATATCTATATCTTCTATACTATTTATAAAGAGATAACTTCAATAGACCACGACAAGGCTTATAGGTAAACCGAAAACACGAAACGCTTGCGCGATGTAATTGGACACAGTGCCATCTATTGGTTCATTTCGGAATTTCTGTCCGGAAGCTAAGTGAGGGCGGGCCACGAGTTACGAATAAAGCCGCATTAGCATGTTAGACCATCAAAATTAGGAAAATCAAAATACTTATTCACCATGCATGGAACTAATGTAATGTATGGAACATTTGATTTTTATTTTGCTTATTTTGATGATGTCACATGCTAAAAGGACTTTATTTGTGTTACCTATTATCTACTAAACGCCACTAGTGCCACTAGTTGACGATTTGTTTTATTTCTCACTCACTGGTGAACAGCTTAAAACAAAAATTTAACGGTGTATTGACGACAAGGCTCATACGTCAGATAAACCGAAAAAGCGAAACATTACTGCGATGTATTCGACGCCATCTATTGGTGACAATTTGGAACTAAGACCCCGAACGAAGTGAAAGCAGGTAACTAGCGCCACTATTTTATTTCTCACTAGTGAGTGAGAAACAAAATCGTCAACTAAAGCCTGCACTCGCGTAGGTAAAGCAAAGGCGGTACAGGCGGGCGCGACGAGCATTGTCGCGCTGTCGCGCTCATCCGGCGACGCGACAGGCGACAGGCGATGCTATCGCGCCGCAGATAGTGTACCTTTATGAGAGCTCGGAGATTAAAACGACTAAAATTTAACGTTGTATTCAGTATTGACGACAAGGCTCATAGGTAAACCGAAAAAGCGAAACATTAGGGCGATGTAATCGACGCCATCTATTGGTGACAATTTGAAACTAAGACCCGAACGAAGTGAAAGCGGGCTTAAAACAACAAAAATTTAACGGTGTATTGACGACAAGGCTCATACGTCAGATAAACCGAAAAAGCGAACCATTACTGCGATGTATTTCGACCATCTTTGGGGTGACAATTTGAAACTAAGACCCGAACGAAGTGAAGCAGGTAACTAGGCCCACATATTTTATTGTCTCACTAGTGAGTGAGAAACAAAATCGTCAACTAAAGCCTTGCACTCGCGTAGGTAAAGCAAAGGCGTACAGGCGAGCGCGACGAGCATTGTCGCGCTGTCGCGCTCATCCGGCGACGCGACAGGCGACAGGCGATGCTATCGCGCCGCAGATAGTGTTGTGGCGTTCGTTAAATTGTGATTATGAACGTCTTTTATATTTAACGTTTTAATTTAAATTTTGACACGTCCGTATGGTAAATCTATGTGATACGAGGTGCGTGCATCTATAGGTATAATCTTTAGGTCTACAATTCCATATTGTCAGAAAGCGTTTGAAAAAGTAATCCCACCAGCGCTATCATTTGTAGTTTTACAGCTATAATCTCTAGTTGATGCTAGGGGCCAACTACGTAATACAACGTAGCAAGGTAATACTACGTATTCGGCACCTGGCTTAAAATCAAAAGTGTGGTGCCAATCTACGCAATATTGCAATACGTAATACAGCGTAGTAGGCGGCACCATACATACCATTTTCAAACAGGGTGCCGAGTACGTAGCATTACGTAGAAAACCATTTGTATGGTGGGAAACAATGTGTTAACTGTAGTACCTACTAGATACAGTACAGAATCGGATGAACCCACCGGTGATGTATAGTGGTCGTGAATTTGCGCCCTGCCATACATTTTGAGAGCTCTCCAATTAATCAGAATTTCATGAATCCAACGCCCCGTCTGTGATGATAGTTATTAGTTACCAGTTGCCTCGAATATTAATTAGTTGTATGTCAGCAACAGGGCCACTGTAATTATGAATGCCATTACATTCAATGTTGCGTTCATTCGCGCTTTAATATAATTTCGGTGGCACGCAACATAACTATTTCGCACGCTATTATTATCAAGTGTCACTGTGCTGAAAATTATCAATTTTTTAATCCATACTAATTATAATGCGAAGTAACTCTGTCTGTCTGTCTGTCTGTCTGTCTGTCTGTCTGTCTGTCTGTCTGTCTGTCTGTCTGTCTGTCTGTCTGTTACTCTTTCACGCCAAAACTACTCACGATTTAAATGAAATTTAGTATCCAGATAATCTAGACCCTGAGAAGAACATAGGCTACTTATTATTGCGAAAAGGGGGTTGAAAGGGGGGTAAAAAGTTACTTTCCACGCGGACGAAGTCGCGGGCGGCCGCTAGTATTATTAAGTTTTTTTTTATGTGATAGGTGGCAGACGAGCAGACGGATCACCTGATGGTAAGCGGTGGCCGCCGCTCATACACCTGCAACACCAGGAGACCTATTTTTGAATTTTCGCTTCGTCCAAACAAAACTACTCGTTTTGCAAGTCAACGTCGTCTCGTGAGTCGATGATTCATAATTTTCCCTATTTTTGAAATCCACTCGCTTAGTGTGGTCCGCCAATCTTGTCAAAGTATAGTCCTTTTCACGAAAAGAGTCCCCCGGATTTTTGATGAACTAAAATGACATGGCAGTCTACGTAATGAGTGGGAAAGAGATAGAAAGCCTATTTGTATGACAGTGGCGCCGCTCCCCGGGACTTTTTCGTAAAATGGACTTTATAGTGTTAACATCGTTAATATTTGACGTAAATGCGACCACTCGCCTACGGAAACGAGTGGTTTTACAACACACGTCGTTGCAAATCGCTCGTTTTCGATATGATTCAAAAATGCGGATGTCAAAAATCATGCGAGTCACACACATTTTTTAGTGAGACGACATTCAAAAATAGGTCTCCAGTAGAGGCACAAGTGCGTTGCCAACCTTTTAACCCCTTGGGCCTCTGGTGCCCTCACTAACTCGACGAAACCCAGCGCAGGCGCTAATTTCACGCCGGTCTTTTGTGAGGTCGAGCTGGCCCATTCATGCTGAAGCGTGGCGAAGTTTTAACCGGGGAGGACCGGTTGTAGCGATGGAAGCTCAGTAAATATGTCACGGCTTCTATACGTGAGGTCGTAGGATCGAATACGATCGGGAATTTCATAAATTGACTTAACCGGGAATCGAACCCGGGACCTCTCGCACTTCGGGCGAACACCTTATCCACCGCGCCATCAAGGCCGTCAAAATTTGCAGACCGCAAGCGAAGTACGTTATAACTAAGAGCTATCAAGCAAACTCAATCTTAAACTAACACTCGAGACCTTCAAACATGACCTTACAAAGTTAGTTTAGCCCGCTGAATATTAAATGTGGGCGACTATGTATTACTTACACGACGGAACTAGGAGCGAAGTGCGAGTTCGACTTAGGTCGGAGTTGTGGGGAAACGCACCGGAATTAGGCATGAGCGCTGGTTCTGGTGTTGCCAGTATACCTTCGATTAATACCTCCTATCTAGCAAGTTAATTGACATAAAATGAAATAAAAAAAAATTGCCCGAAAAACCTATGTTAGGTAATGACACTTCGCTGTTGATACGCTAGAAATGGCATGATGCCACGCCACTCTTCGACATGAATGGGCCAGCTCGACCGGAGTGATACATGGCCTCATAGAAGACCGGCGTGAAGCAGAGTCTGCGCTCTGTGTTTCGTCAAGTGAGTGAGTGTACAGACCCAATTGGGGGGGAAAGGGGAATAAAAGTTGGCAACACACTTGTGATTCTACTGGTGTTGCAGGTGTCTATGATCGGCGGAAACCGGTTACCATGAGGTGATCTGTCTTCTCGTCTGCTTTATCACATAAAAAAAGATGACATTTCCTTCTAACAAGCTGGACAGAGACTAAAAGTAGCCTATGTCACTCTCCTTCCCTCCAACTATCTCCAATTAAAAGATCACATCTTTTAATCGTTCCGTTATCAAGGGGCTATACGAATGAAACTAGCGCCGCCAATCTATTTACACTGATTGTGGCGAAAATGCGATATTTTTTAAGAAAACGAAACATTGCAGACTTAGATAAAAGTTAATTGAATTTTTCAAGATGCAATACAATTTACAAAACACGCGACACGTAACAATAATGTCAATTATTGCTTAAAGTGTATATTACTTGTAGCGTATGTGTATTGTTACTTGTCGCGTGTTAGAAATATTGTATTACATCTTGAAAAATCCAATTTACTTGGATCTAAGTCTGTAATGTTTTATTTTCTTCAAAAATTTCATATTTTCGCCACAATCAGTGTAAATAGGTTGGCGGCGCTAGTTTCATTCGTGTCGCCCCTTAAAGATCGACGAATAAACAGAAGTCGTAGACCAAAATAATGTTGTTTATAATGATTGGACGTGGGTAAAGGGACGGAAATGTTCAAAGATACATGGCTCAAAATATTATATGAAATCAGCAGTCTGGCAATACCAGCTGTTTCTGGGCAGCCCACATAACTTGTGCATACAAATACGAAGTTCGTGTAACTCAAACTGGACGGAGTAAATGGACCTCGGCAAACATGAAGCGAAATATATTAAGTTTAAAGAGGCTGGCTACTCAGAGTCGTTCATCAACTTATTGTCAGTTAAGAATAAAATATTGACCCTTATTTTAAGACATGTTAGTGAACCGCCCGCCCTGCCCTCACTTCGTTTCGGGACTTAGTTTCGCTAGTAGTTTAAATTTTAGCCATTAGATGGCGTGAAGAGTCGACTACATCGCGCAAGTATGTCTTGTTTTCGCGTTACATATGTAAGTATGTATAAGCCTTGTGATGATCAATTGAAGACTGCCTCGGTGCAGTGGGTAGTGGATAACACTTTAAAGCGACGGCTACGCCTGGGGTCCCAGGTTCGATCACCGGGTTGGGCCACAAATTAGTACTACCCGTGCGGATAAACGCTGGGATTAGAAATGGCGGCGCAACTATTCACCTCTCGCTCGCACACTATTTGCGTCTATACTCGCACACGTGGGTACAGACTGACAAAAAAAAAGCTGCGTTTTAATAAAAAATTGTGAGCTAGTTTTTCCGTGGTTTTGAACCTTTCGTTAGTCTTGTCATATTTTGTTAGAAAGGTACGTTATTCCTCATTACTATAGGCTTAGATGTACCACGGGCGAAGCCGGGGCGGACCGCTAATAAATGTATATTTTTGTGAGAACAAATTAGTTTAGAAATGCGATAATTGTAAATTATTATTTGTTTATAAACAATTTCTTTTTAGGAAAAAAGAATTTATCGCAATCTGAATTATTTTCATAGATTTTTTTACATAAATACAGTAAAAAATACTACTTACAAAATAATAAAACCTATAAAACATACTTATATATTATTTGAATTAATAAAATAACAAAACATTTTCAATGCTAACGATATTTTCTACGATTTTTCAGTTCAGTACCCGAGTTTTTCGGATCTAAAATTCTCAGTGTCAGCCCAAATCTGGAAAGAAGGCCACCAAGGTCTCGGAAAGCACTTGAAGCCGTTGATCCTGCTCCCAATCTCTCTTTGTCATGTCACACTGGTGTCCCATCGAATTGAGTTACATGAGAGTGCACCTGTGTTTGCGCATACACTTGAGCAAGTTAGTCTTTAAACCAATACTAATTTCTAAAATTAACACCACACAACCGTACGACATCTCAACAAAAAAAATCGCCATAACGGTTATCAATGTTCCTACCACCAAATAAAAACGAAACAAAACCGTGTTCACAGTTTGGTACAACTCCTAGCAAACAAGCTATTTGTAAGAACAGATAATAGAGACGAGAAGGGTATAAGATTTCCGGGCGCTGACAACTGACCGACGCTCACTTGAGAGATTTATAGTTGTTTTGATGTCGAAAAGGAGATTTATTAATGTGCAGCTTAGGCACAGTATACTTAAACGTTACCAGTGTAAAGTACCAAAGTAAAGTTTAACGTGAAAATAAAATAGTAAAAATTAAAGTAAACATAACAAGTAAAATAGAAATTTAAATCAACGTAAAAATGTAGTTAAATAATTTAGATAAAATTGTAAAACTTTTAGGAAATATAACAGTAAGAAATAGGAAATTTTTAATTTTACAATAACTTAAACTGTAAATAAAGCAAATCAAATACAGACTTCGACAAATATCGAAGGGATAGCAAAAAAAAAAACGTTACCAGTGAGTAAACCACTGGAGTTTGTCCACAGTGCTAGGGTTTAATCAGCCCATTTGCATAGCAATAGTATTGATTAATACAATAGTATCACCACAGAGAATAGGAACCAGATAAACGTTCCCTTAATCCTTTAAAAAGTATATTATATTTTTTTAATTTTAATACCGATTCGATGGTAACGCCCGCAACAAATTCGGCCAGGACCAAACGCTAAGATAATGAGGTCGTAGTACAAATTTTAGCTCGCAATATGTGAGTCTCAAACAACTATGTCTTGTTACTGTACTGTAAATTCTTTACACTGTGGATAAGGTGAGTGATGAAAGGCGAAGGGACATAATAAAACAGAACTACAGACCTAGTCTGGGACATCCGGGGAAGACATTTGGAAACACACCGGGAAGAAAACGTATGCCACTGTATCATGTTTCGAATGTCTCGTCTTTCGTTTCACCACTAAATAACTAGATAATAATATTTGGTGCAACAAAAAATACTATTATTACACATTACACCATAGCATTTGGTGTATGAACACTTTGTAATTTTGGTAAGTCAGATTTGATAACTTTGGTGAACAGTAAAATAAATAGGCACATAAGGTTGGTTCTAGCTGACATTGACATCGAAGAGTCCGTTGACTTACGCGCTAGGCTGTATATGTCTCTCCTACAAACACAAAATATCTGTAGATCTGTCTCACGCCAAACCATGCCGAAATTTCGGCGCGTATGATTGTGCGCGTACTAAGAGGACCAACAAAGTGTAATTTTTGACGAATGTCAAAAAATACTCCCTTCCACCCACATACACATCTAGGTATTGGCACAGAGTGGAAATAATGCCTCGAAACGAAGTAATGGCAGGCCTAGTAAAATAGATATAGAAGATAACTTATGTCATTATTGAAATTACTCAACAGAATAATATGCCTACTGCACATCGTAACATTATCTATTCAGTTATTAATTTTCGTCGAAAAAATCACAAATCCGCTAGACGTGTTCACATTATGTATAATCAGTCGTTCATCGGGCTCCAATCAGCCCCTCTCGCGCCAGTGGGCTGTGAAATTGCACCCTACCCCAGCGACCCATTGACGGCGCGTTTGTGCTGGCAACATTGTAAACCGTATTTAGCAGGAGAATCCGAACGTTTTAAAATAGTTCTATTTTTGAAATTTGCGTTCTATTGCCGTGGTTGTAGTTAGTCCAAAGATATTGTATATAAGAACTAGATGGCGTACTCATTACTTGCATTCGAGCCTCGTGAGATGTCTATAACTTGATTGGCGTCCTACTCTAATAAGGTGACCACACGATTTAGATTTTCGATTACAATTATTGTTTGTCAAACTCAGTCCACCCACGTGGGAGTCGGACATCGCTTTCTCTAGGAAACTCGTGAAGCCCCATTCAAACTAGAAGGGCTAGCACGAACGTTTCAAAGTATCGTTGAGTATTTATGAGCAATTTTGTATGAAAAAAAACACAAGTTCCAAATTAAAATTCCTTATTATGTTACGTACGATACGAAGAGACTACCGACTTTTCGAAAAGTTTGTGCTAGCCCTATTAGATTTTCTATTTACCTACCTATAATAATACACTCTGCGCACATTTAAACCGGCCATAGCGTATATTCATACAAAGTACACACTTTGCGATTTGAAGGTTCTATGGAGCAAGAATATTGACTAAAAATTTAATTTTTTTCACAAACTCTTGGGGAAACTGGGGACAACTTGATCCCCATTGTTAGTTCAATAAAAACCAAAACGTACATAGGTAGGCAATTTTGTTAACTACCTACTGTTTCCTCATTATTTGATTATTATATTTATTAGTGCTTCATATATATTTTTTTTGCATTTTCCCAGAACTTTCCAAAAGGATCAAGTGTCCCCTATTTTGGGAGACTTGATCCCAGTAACAGGTAGACTAGATCTTAGGGGATCAAATCTCTCTAATGCAAATTTGAAATAAATGAAAACCTGGTGTCTTTATAAAAGCATTATTTAATTTAACAAAATATTAAATTTATATTGCTTTACATGTCTCACATGTCTCACTCAAGTATTAATTTTATGAGCATTGAGTCTCAGTCTTAGAAGAAATTTACATTTTCATAAATATAAAATACAGCTTTGAAAATTTACATTTATTGCATTAGCACTATATGCGAATGCACTATCTATATGAACTGATCATCATCTAAAGGTTGGACTTACATTAGAAACGTTTGAAAATCACTTATTTAGTAATTTTTTCCCGGTATGACGGTAAGCCACCTTTTTTTAATTTCTTCATTCTTTGGAAATCTGAAAACAGTAAAAAATCCAGTCTTTAGATGACAAGCGAAATGGACACCCTACTCAATGCAAAAATAAAACTTTGACCAAACACTTACTTATGAAAAGATACACCGCAACCTTTATATGATTCACTTTTGCATCCTATCACACAACAAGTGAGAACCATTATTAAATAAATAAGCACAATTTTTACACTTTATTTTTGTCGTCACAATAATACAATCTTTCAAATTATTTTTGCCGCCGCCATAATGGTGATGTCCAGACGCCAAGTGTTGCATATTTATTATAATTAAAACTACCATATCACCAGACTTTTACATAAACTAGTCGTTTATCATGGTTTCAAATTAAAAAAATAAAAACCGGCCAAGTGCGAGTCGGGCTCGCGCACAAAGGGTTCCGTAGCAGCAAATATAAGATTTTTAAAGGTGTACAATACTGTAGTATATTTTTTGATCTATCTTATAAGGTTCAGCCATCGTTTTCAGTGTAAGCACAATAACTTAACCAAAATTACAGTTAAATCAACCTATCTCAAAAACTATAAGAGATACTTTGATCAAAACCAAAAATCGTTGAAAGAGTTAATTAGCATGCATCACCTCTATTTTTTTTAGAATTTTATACCCCGTAGTTATAAAAATAGAGGGGGGGGGACATACTTTTTACGACTTTGAGAGCTGATATCTCAAAAACCGTTCACTTTAAGAAAAATGTTTTTTAGAAAACTTTATATCATTTTAAAAGACCTTTCCATTGATACCCCACACGGGTATGTACATCGAAAAAAAAAAAATTCATCCCTCAGTTACATGTATGGGGGGGCCCCACCCCCAATTCTTTTTTTTACTATTTAGTGTCATATTTTTGTAGCGGTTCATACAACACATATTCCCATCAAATTCATCACTGTAGTACTTATAGTTTCCGAGTAAATCGGCTGTGACAGACGGACAGACGGACAGACGGACATGACGAAACTATAAGGGTTCCGTTTTTGCCATTTTGGCTACGGAACCCTAAAAAAGACATTGTTAATTCCAACGTATCATTCCTTTAAATTATTCAATATTTTGAAAGTTCCCCAGAAGAAGAATTATAAACTTTGCGTAAGTTATACCACAAAGGTTTTTTTTTTATTGATGGCAACCCTTTAGACAAGGACATTGAAAACGGTCGGGATCTGTGTAGTGAAAGGCGGAGTTGGGGGTAATCAGGCGGTGGTATTTTCGAATTAGGTAGGTATTCAAAACATGCGTTATAACTAAAAGGTTTGCGCCGTGTCGGCAGTTTTTTCTCAGCTGACGTTGTTGACACGACGTATTATTTTTACTTTTCATAACCATAGAAACATAGACGTTAAAAGGGTACTGCGCAAACCTTTTTAACAATAAAACCAAGTATAAAACCTTCGCGTCGCTAACATTCCCCACCCCAGTGCTGCTAGCAGCACTCCTGAGCCAACGATAACAGCGACGCGTGCCGCGGATTGATTCATTGTGCCACCGTCAAATATCCATCTCATTTTTTCCCTGTTAGGTTTCTTCATGTCAAATCGGGACGAGTACCATGCCTTATTTGTTTCTTCATTAGTTGACAGTTCCTTGGTGTAGGTAGTTTTGGACAAATGCTGCAGACGTTCTTGATCCTTCTCGGCGTACCTTTCGTTCTTACACATCTTTGCGTTGCCGTTTCTCAGACGAGACATAGCCATAGGGAATGAGTCTGTTATCATACGACAATAGTCCCTCCAGGGCAGGCTGACATGTACTCCACCGACGAGTGCTGAAGAGGTCACTTCTGAGTGATCGCCGGCGCGCTGCTCCTGCCGCGACCTTGAGGTAGCAGCCTCCGTTGGCGTCATGAAGCTGCACAGCTGCACGTCATCGTGGGGCTCGTAGAGATCATCGTCACCGCAGGCATCAGACGCAGTAGCGTCAGTAGGAGTAATTGGCTTTGAGCGATGGTCAGGCGCTGATGAGTGAGCGCGTGGCATATGATCATGTACGCTCCATCCCAGTGGCGCACTGGTGGCGCACGGTTTGCTCGGGCCGTCCATGGCACTCTCTGTGGGAACATGAGCGTTCTTGAAGGATAGATCTTCCATGCAACCTTCAAAAGACAAGGGTGAATCTTTAGGTTTGCTCATTTGACTTGATATGTTGTTGTGGCTAGTAGACGCAGATGTTGTCAGATCCTTAAGTGTGCTAGCCAGCTGCTGAGTTGGACCATCAGTGCCGCTGACATGCGGCGGTAACAGGGAGCCTTTATTTGTTCCATGGTTGCTGGCTTCCTGTCTCTCCGACTCGTACTGGCTGCGTTCCAGAGATATCTTAATATCCTGGGCGTTAATCTGACTGACACGAACCCTAGGACTGTATTTTGCTTCGACAGCTGCCATATCCGCCTCTAATTTTTTGTCGATGAGCTCCATCTGAATGCGAGCCTTCTGTTTAGCTGCTTCCAGCTCTAGTTTCTTCTTAAGAGGCCAACACCGTCGTTGACGAAAATTGGAGGATTTACTTTTGACGGACGACGTCGCAAATACCTTCGGTTCCTCCTTTTGGACTCCTGTGCCTGATGTTCAGCACCCTCCACCTCCTGACATGTAGTACTACGAGTTTTTACCAGTGTCCCGAGCCGCGGCGGAGGTGTAGAGAACATTAAGATCCGGCTCGAAGGACCACTGAAACGGTCGGGATCTGTGTAGTGAAAGGCGGAGTTGGGGGTAATCAGGCGGTGGTATTTTCGAATTAGGTAGGTATTCAAAACATGCGTTATAACTAAAAGGTTTGCGCCGTGTCGGCAGTTTTTTCTCAGCTGACGTTGTTGACACGACGTATTATTTTTACTTTTCATAACCATAGAACCATAGACGTTAAAAGGGTACTGCGCAAACCTTTTTAACAATAAAACCAAGTATAAAACCTTCGCGTCGCTAACAGACATATTCCTGTCGATCGCCATCTCGCTCGGCTCGATTTTCTGTAAAGCGATTTGGCATTTCAAAGTAATCTTTATTCTCATTGCATAGAATCGAAATTAACATTGCATTCATTTTCATAGTACACCATCTTGTTATAGTGTAAAATCTTTGGTTTAGTCACGGTTTGGATTGAATATCAACTTAACCTGTGTTATAATGGCGTCAATTTTTCCACCTTTTTTGGGCCTCCGGTACCCTCACTCATTCGACGCAAGACACGAAATCACGTTAAGCTGTTGTTCCTGCTCCTGATCCCTCTTCGGTCGTGTCACTCTGGTCTTCCATCGAAATAAGAAGAAAAAGGAGTGATGAAATAATCTTCCACCACGGGCGGCCGATAACTACACTGATCATAATTTCAGCCAATAGACGTCCACAGCTGGACAGAGGCCTCCCCCAATGTTCGTCCCTAAGTGTGTTCCACACAAATCGGTCGTGTGCCATTCCGCATTCAATAGACTCCCGCGACCTTCACTAGATAGTCGGTCCACCTGATGGGGGGCTTGCCACGGCTGCGACATCCTGTACGCGGCCTCCACTTAAATACCTTTCCACCCCAACGGCCGTCTTTTCTCCTCGCAATGTGTGCTGCCACTTGAGCCACGCAATTCTTACCTCCACTTAAGATAACCACACTACGCCACTGTAAATATAGTCCGAGGCAAGAAAGTGTAGTTAGGACCTTGAGTGCGCAGAAACCAAAGATAGAAAGTCTTATTTTTTACAAGTGCGCAAAATAACGGTCATTGTTATACTTTCGTGCCTCCAGCTATATCACCAAGTAAATATCATAGGAAAACATTCAGAATAATAATCTGAATATTATATTATGTAAATGAGTTTCGAATTGTTAATCATTTGAAATTTGTTGATGAAACAACAAAATTACAGCTTTATCTCATTAATTTCTTATTGCTGAATTAATTTTGTGTTGTTATGATTCATTAAATAATTTCTCTGTATATTTTCTATCTAATTACGACAATGATTTATAGCTTTTAAATGAAGAAAATTTATCAACTAATGGCCCGCCGTACCACCGTTGAGGGACATTAGTTCCACTGTGTACTAATAGATGGCGCTAGGCGTCCATTGCATCGCGCTAGTGTTTCACTTTTTCGGTTTGTATAATTTACCACTTTATAAATAGTATAGGTAGAGATATAGATTTGATCATATTGATTTATCGCGGGATATATTGCGTGATCGTGTCAGAAATTATGAGATCCGCAGGAGATCTTAGGTCACGGACATAGTCCAAAGAATTGCGTGGCTGAAGTGGCAATGGGCAGGGCACATTGCGAAGAGAACAGACGGCCGTTGGGGTGGAAAGGTCCTTGAGTGGAGGCCACGTGCAGGAGGCCGCAGCCGTGGCAGCCCTCCCACCAGGTGGACCGACGATCTGGTGAAGGTCGCGGGAGTCCATTGGATGCGGGTGGCACAGGACCGATCTTTGTGGAGAACTTTGGGGGAGGCCTATGTCCAGCAGTGGACGTATATTGGCTGAAATGATGATGATGATGAAATAATCTACGTCATAAGGTTTAATCTTCGATCATGATCGTATCGCTGTTAGATACAGTATGAATTGTTAAACTTCCTAAGAAGACAGCATTTGTCTTTAGCATTTAATACTTAACTTTTAGCATTTTCAAGTAGTTAACTCTTGTCTATCGGCCAAAACAGATTCATCGCTATGTATTTATTGATCAAAATATGTAAGACGGTACAAAAAGGTTGAGCTCAATCCTAAGCAGAAGCAGTTTGTTTCGGCAAAGTACAAAAAATCCAATACACATTGAGCATTATTCATAGTTATTCTTGAACGTACGTTACCAATCAAAAAAGTTTTACGATGAGAAATCCAGCTGCTTCCATAAATGTATATTACCTGAAACAAACAAAAAGTTATTAGTAGGTATAACGAGAAATAAACTAGCTAGAGGAAAGGTATAAGTAGAAGCACTTATGATAAATGAATATTAAGCGTGAGAGCCACGCTTCGGCATGAATGGGCCGGCTCGCGGAGCGATACCACGGCCATACAGAAGACCAGCGAGAAGGAGCGCCTGTGCTGTGTTTCGCTGAGTACGTGAGGATACCGGCGGCCCAATCGGGGGGAAGGGAGTTAAAAGGTCGACAACGCACTTGTCCACTGGTGTTGCTGGTGTCTATGGGCGATGGCATTTGCTTACCATCAGGTGATCCGCCTGCTTGTTTGCCACCTATCAATAAAATAAAAAAAATCCCGCAGTGAAATGGACCGAGAAACTAAAAATTACAAACAAGAAATCAATATTATTCCAATATAAGACGTCAAACAGTTATCCGCTGTTCAAATATATTGAAGAAGCTGGCGACATTCCAGGCCTAGTCGAGTTAACTCGCTTTTAGATTTGATAGAATAACGACTGAACCCGTAACGCAACGCGACATAACTCGAATTAAATTACGCCACCTGTCACAATTATATGCCAGGGAGTATTAGTTATTGCCGGATTGGCGTATTAACAATACTTAAGCCACTAAGACAAGTGTCAGCGTTAGTAAATGTATGAGCCGGCTCGACCGGAGTGATACCAGGCCTGTCCCACTCCGCGTGTAGGTATCGAACTTGCAAGTACATGCGGCGTCCCCTCCGGAGGGGAAAATTAGTAGAAAATCACGAACGAGCGGCGACGCACGCGCGACAGTTGCTTGCGATAGAAAGAGAACGCACTTCTAGGTATGAATAATGGTAGGCATTGAACGCTGGGCGGTCGGAATTTCAACGTTATGTTATGATAGCCTGAGTCTTCATTTCCATAAACGGTTTTTAGGAGTGGGCTTTCTGTACATGTACTATTAAGTATTCTGTGGTGATACCACGGTCTCTCATAAACTAGCGTCAAGCAGTCAGGCGTTGACTGTGCAGTGTTTCGCCGAGTGATGAGAGGATCGGAGACCCACTTTGTCTGCGTGGGAGAGCCATGCTTCGGCATTGAATGGGCCGGCTCGACCGGAGTGACACCAAGGGCTCACAGAGGACCGGCGTCAAGCAGATCCTGTGCTGTGTTTCGTCGAAAGACGTATCCTCTCGGTTGTTCAAATGTATTTAAGTATTATATTTGTGTTTCCTCTGTTATCTGATATCCATAACACGCTTAAGCTACTTGGTACGGAGTCAGGTCAATGTATTAGGTTTTGTGTGAATTATAAAATATATATTTAAAGAGAACAAATAAATCATTAATGCACTGAACTATATTCTGATTCATAATCATGTAAACTGACAGATGAAAATGACAAGTTTCTATGCATTTTGACATTTTGCATCTGTCAAATTGAGTGATAATGTATGGGGATGACACATTGACATCTGTCAGTTTACTTTACATGATTATGAATCAGTGTATACCATCGCTACTCTGAGACTTAGCACTTAAAAAAAAGACAAGCGTTTCTATTTTTTTCTTTTTACGAATGTGGAACAAAATTAAAGCCTTAACAAACGGCGGAAAGCTTAGTGATTTCATTGAAGCTATTCCCCGTGCAATTAAACTCTCGGTACAGTCCGACCAACCATTGCTCAGTTTGGTGCTTTTAAAAGTTTCAAAAACTCAATTGAAAGTTTGTATCTCATTAGATTCAAACTTTCAATTGAGTTTTTAAAACTGCATTCTACAACGAAATTTGGTATGAAAAATAGTAAAAAAGATGAGCATTAATGAAAATAATAGTAACAAAAACTCTGGTATGAGGCATAATAAGGTTGTGTCTTTGTATTTTTTAGATTTATTGTAGAGAGTAAAACAAACAACTTTACAAAAAGTTCAAGCTACGAAACTGAAAATTTTGGTAGATTTGGATTAAACTAGCTTTACGTCCCTGTCGTTTAACTAGAGGAAAACAATTTTACTCAGGGATACTTGGCTTGTGCTAGTGAAGGCATTTTATCAGTCTACTTGTGTTCCAGTTTTTTCGATAAAAACATTCAAACAAATCTTTACAATGACGACTTCGATGGCCCATCGCGGAAAAATCGAACCTTAGTGATATTTTCCCTATGTATACGGCTTAACCCTATTAAGTATAACACACTTACAAGACCGCCAACTTCCAGACAATGAGAACCTGTATTTGCGCACACACTTAAGCACTATAATATTCGCTGCGTACGTGGCTGATCGTTAAGATTGGCCGCTGTATGCCCGAATATCGGTTGGAGGATTTTATTAATTTTACATCACACCTATTTTTTTTTAATTTTCTTTAAAGCTATTGTACGAGGATAAAGCTTGTAAAAACTTAACTTTGAGTTCTTAATTTAAAAATTATGATGTGAGTGTAGATAAAAACAAAAACACATCATCAGTTACGCCCGTGGCTGTACCAATTTACGCGTCGACATGTTTATAAAACGATTCCTCAACATTTAGAACCGCAGTTAAGATTACTTTTATGTAAATGTTTGGATCAAGAGATTGATGCGAGCTCACGAAGATAAATAAAATTGAGTGTCTTTGTAAACTTGTTTAAACAGAGGAATACCCATTTTTTCCTTTGATTATTTTTCATAGATTGCCCAAATAAATAAAAATGAATCGCCAGATGTTTGAGAGATATCACTTAAGATCTTTTTTTTTCACTTGAAATTATTTTATGATGGGTTTTGAGATAAATACAGATGGAATTTGGAGTGATGATAGCTAAGTGTAGAAATTGAAAAAGTAACCTGTATTTATCTTCTATACTATTTATAAAGAGCGAACTGCTGTAGACATCGATGAAAGTTATAGGTATATCAATTGAAAAGGCAAAATACTTACGTGATGTTATCGACATTTAGACTAGTCCGAGGTAATGTTTGGAACTAAGAGAATAAAGTTCCAAAACAAAGGCGGGACACTAAGACTAAGACATAAGTGCGTCTCACAAAATTGTTAATACTTTAAGTATTCTCAGAAGTATAAATTTTTGAATGTCACATAATCGCTAAAATCAAAATAAATCAATTGGCAGCGCTAGTTTCTACGAGGCATAATTTTAAAGTTATTTGCCATTGTTATGTAAAAACATGAAAGTGTTTTTGTTAGAGATTTACGTAAATCACAAAAAAATTGAGCACTTTATCCAATTGGGCGATGACAACATATTTCATAAATATCTCAAATTCGCATTAAAATAATTGTTTTGGTGCCCATCGGCCAACGAACTTTCTAAAAACAACTATCAATAACGGTCATAAAAATATCTCCCAGTCAAATAAAAGTTGCCATAGGAATAAAAGAAAACTCGTTTTAAATTCTTATATCACTTTGAGTTCAGGTGTCTCGGAAGACCCGCGAAAAGCACATTAAACAAATAATTGGCTTGAGGCCAATTCGTCTGCCGCGATGAGAACCGCGAATTACATTGCAATACGTTCATAATGATAATTTACGACGACTGCTGGAGCAACAATAACTGGCCTATTGTCCTATGTGGGCCGCTGGAGCAACCAAGCGCGATGTCTCGCTGTCAAGGCGACACCGCAACGATACTGGCGCCACCAATTGATTTATATTAATTGTGAGGATTAAGAGATATATTTTATAAAATCCAGCTACGAAAACATAAAGGAATGCACTACCTATTTCTTAACGCCCCGTTGGTCTAGTGGTTTACGTACCGGGCCGTGATCTCGGGGTCCCGGGTTCGATTCCCGGGTCGAGCAAAAGTATAATTCGAATTTTTCGAACATAGCTCGGGTTTGTGATCACCAATCCGCATTAGGCAAGCGTGGTGATTAAGCCTAATCCCATCATAGTAGCGATAACTTGATTTCTATGATGGAGGCCTTTGCCCTGCAGTGGGACAGTTTATATTTCTTAAGATGCGTAACAATATGTTTTACACGCGCCAAGTAACAATAATTTTCATAATTGCGAGAAGTGGCCAATTTTAGCAATTATGAAAACTATTGTGATTTGTAGGAAGAAATTATTACATTAGTGTGCCCCAAAATTTTTTTAATACCTTCCTTTATGTTTTCATCGCTGGATTTTCTTAAATATTATGTATATGTCATAGTCCTCACAATTAATATAAATCAATTGGCGGTGCTAGTATCGTCGCAGTATCGCCTTAATTCTGTCAACTAGTCTTTATTTCTTTTTGCGTAGGCTGTTAATCTTAGGTATCATATTTTCAAAAAGAGCTCGTGACATATAACGACCACTATCAAAGGAACAAGACTGTGTTTAGCGTCCGTTTATTGTCCGAGCATGTACAACATAATTTGGCAGTCCTAGAACGTACCGTTTACCCTGAACTTGAAGTTTCCCAGATCGTAGTTATTTTGGATAATGTAGTGTTTAAAATAAACAAAATTGACGACCGTGGCTCAAATGACAAATAGCTGGTCTATTCATAGGATTAGATCAAAGACTTCGTAGTAGGTAGGTACCCATTACTCACATTATTCAATTTAGTTTAGTAGATGAGCCACGAAAGCGACTTCTTACTACAAATATTAGGTAAGACTAGTATTGGTTATATCTCAAAAAAATATGTAAAAACAAAAATATAAAAGGTAAGTATTTATGTATGTACACAAAAGCATACGTCATACACGCAAAGACTGAAATTTTACTTTAACTGCCATTAGTCTGTGAGTGGTAGTATATCAGAGCCACAGAGTACTTTTATCCTACTGACCATTTTTAACAACTTTACTATCATGTTTAATTGATTTACGAATTAAAACTTTTCATCTGTCATATTTTTATATTTAGTATCATAAACCTAACACTTAACAATGAATCAGATATAATTTCCTTACATAAACCAAGAGGTTTTGGTTTAATCAGCATAATAACAAATGCAATCGTAAATAGTAAAAATAATAACTATATAACAATCTTTAGTTCCATTTCTATACAACCAAAGAAAATAGAAACCTTTTATTCATCAAATCACTTTACAAATGGTCCTTCTAGGACAGTAAAAGCCAGCTTTTGATACAGCTAGCAATACGCAACGTGTGTCGTCAGTTGTTAGTTTATTTCTAGTAGCCATTAGACGCTCCACCGAACTACATTGCAATACATTTATGATGATTAATGACGCGCGTTGATACAACAAATAGCGGGCCATTCCGCCATTGTCCTGGATGAGCGGTGAAAAACAAATCGCAAAGCGATGTGACGCAGCTTTGGTCAGGGTTGGTAGGTTGCGGGTTTTTTTCGCAAATCAGGGGAAAATAATGTTGTTAACGATTTATTTATGTCATAGGTGTAATTATATCGTACTTTTCAACGTAGGTAAGTATTTAGTTTGAAATAAAAATCGATTAAAAACATATGTTGATCATATTGCGAATCTTAAATGAATTCTGAAAATATTCTTTCCATTTGCAATTTGTCCTCAAACAAACATGGCGTACAAAATGGAGGACAAAATGGCGGACCTAAAAGGCTTAGTTGACATTCTGCAGCAGAACTAACAAACAGAATGCATGAGCAAACACAGTTATTGCGAGAGAATCTTGGTAACTTATTTTTAATTATTTTTGCTCTCTCGTAATTGGGTTGCAGAGTCCTATGGATCGGGTAAATACCGAAGCTTTAATAATATCTACCAGGCTTTTAATAGTAGGTAGGGGAACCTGTTGTACCTTGACACCCTTTGTACCTAGAGCCCCCTACGTTTTTGAAATGTTTGCGCTCTTTTTTATGTCTCTTTGTCTATGATATAGTGAACTTTCACAAGACTAATCAACATGAAATTAGTTGCAGGCGGCCATTGTATCGAGTTTGCATGGGAGATCACTTTAACGTATTCGCGGCATAAAAGTAAAATATTAAATATTTTTTATTTCTTTCATTACTTCTGTTATTTCCAACATATTTTTTCAAAACCATTTGATTGAAACAAGTACTTTATCTAAGTTTATAATGTAGTATGCTTATTTGAGTTCGTCATAACCCCCAAATTTTTATGTGCGAATAAACATGAAAGGGTAGGGGTGTTGTACCTTGATCATAGGAAAACAGTTGTACCTTGATCATATGGTCAAGGTACAAATGTACTATGTTAATTCTGTTTAGGAACGCACATATTTATAATTTTGTTGTTTTTTGTACAGGTAAAATGTCTCGTAGCAAAAACAACATCAAACGAACCCCTGTTCCAAAAACAGCACTTTCTAGTGCTATTAAATTAGTTAAAGAAAAAAAATTATCATTAAGAGGGGCTGACAAACATTTTAACTTGTCAAGATGTACTTTAAAGAGGCATTACGTACTATACAGTTTTTTAAAGACATGTTGAATCTGAAAATAATAAAAATATTAGCTATTTGTCGAGAAATATGGATTTTATTTGATGAGTTCTAGCTATGATCTAGGTACATCACCCCCGTTGTACCTTGATCCACATTCCAATTTTTTTTCAGATTATGTAAAACCTATCAAAACGATGATCTATGCTTGTATATAATTTATATTATGATCCACATTAGTTCTTCTAACAGCTAAAGTTGTTTTAATTGCTATAGTTACCACTGTTTTTTTTTTAAAAATCGTTGAATGAAAAAGTGACCGAGGTACAACAGGTTCCCTTACTATCAGAATCATCATATTTTTAATAGAAGGATTTCTAACATAAATAACAGCCAAGCCGAACATAATGGGGAAGATGAAATCATCCCGACTTCGCTGGCTCGGTCACGTAGAAAAAATGGGAGAGGATCGAGCGGCCAAGAGAGCTTATCTGGGACTACCAACGGGACGCAGTCAAGTGGGGAGTCCAAGATATCGCTGGGGGGACGAAGGACCTTGAAGCACTTAAACGTGCATCATTGGTCGGAATTGGCGAAGATAGGATAGTATCGTAACGTGAGCGCCCGTAACGTATCCAATAAATGTATGAATCAAGCGACTCTCTCTTGGATAGAGTGAATCCAGGACTTCGTACACACAATGAAAACACATTAAATCAGAAACAACGAGACGAAGCAAACACAAATATTGCAGCCTACCAACTCGCTCGATCGTTGCTAAAACAAACGAACTGTACTGTAAGTATGTACATAGGTCCTACACTTTATTTTCCCTATTTTTTGTTTGTTTATGACTTTTATAGAGATTGCCACACAATACATTTTGCCAATGTCATGTGATTATAAGTTTTTTCCCAAATTTAATTTTGTTAAATAATAATAATAAATTCAAATGACAAAACTGCCTCATTGTTCGGTCTGCCATTGTTTTCCATTGTTGTATTGGATCCAAATCCCGGGTCGAGCAAAAAGTATGTTTCGAATTTTTCGAACATAGCTCGGGTTCGTGATCACCAATCCGCATAAGGCAAGCGTGGTGATTAAGCCTAATCCCATCATAGGATGACTTGATTTCTATGATGGAGGCCTTTCTTGTGCCTTTCCCTGCAATGGGACAGTATATAGGCTGATACTTTTTTGCTTTACATTGTTGTATCATACCTGCCTTTATTTTCTTACTGTACAATAAAGTATATCTATCTATATTATCAATCAAATCCTCCACGTTTTACGGAAACTATCCCAAGGGAAAACGCTTCCTCACGCTCAAGGAGACAAGACCAAGCATAAATATTAAAGCAGAGACAATACACCGACATAATTCGGAAAGGAAAATATCATACATTTTTCTGTATTCGTAAACTTGAGGAATGTCCTTTGTTTCGAGTCGAGGTGGAGGCGATGTTAACATTAATGCCTACTAACGGGGGCATATAGAACACGGGGCCTTCTTAAGGTCTGGGTGGGTAGTTTGTCAACATTTACATTACATGGCGATACTACAAAAGCAGTACAATATGAAGATTTTATTTCGGAATCTCGGTCCGGTCCGGTCGGAATATTTTAGTCCCGAAATATTGGGGATAACAATTGTTGATTCCCGGGATCAATACATTATAGTATTAATTATGCAGATTCATAAAGTAATGACAGGAGTGCAAAGTGTCAAAAGAATTAAGGTTAAATGACGTATCTGAGTGCGGCGGTAAAAGATAAATAAATATTATGATTTTGATACATTTTACTGTCTTTTTGTTACCATTTTCCACTATCAAAACATCCCGGGAATATCCCGGGGTGCCGAGATTCACTGTAGATAGGTAATCCCAAAATCGCGGGATCATAAAATTCGAACGGGATCGAATCCTTTAATAAAAGTCAGATAGAGAGCCATTTTCATAAGAAAGTAAATAAATTAAAAAAAAGTAAACTAATCGATTAATATTTTTTTGTTTCTCACTCCATCAATTTCCGATCCAACATTTTAAGATTCAGTCGACACGTCTCTCTCAATCTCAACATGTGATTGATCGGGGTTTTACGCCAAGTTATTAGTGCAAACGATATTTTAAGCGCTCATATATTTTCTGAGGTGTAACGATCTAATTTTGTAATCGAAAGAAAGAAAATACATATATTAATTTGGACACTATACCACACATTCACACAAATAACACACGAGTTAATCACAAACACGAGAAAATATAAACCTACAAATAACAAAATAAAGCTATTGGTTTGTTACTTGTACATAATATGTACGCATATAAATAATTTCGTACATTTGTTTTTTTATTTATTTTAGGATCATTTCTGTCTAATTCAATAAATGGTCAGGCAATCCGTCCACTCGTCGACTTGCTCGATTGCATCCAAAAATGGCGTTTCGGAGCCTGGAGTTCCGCTTAGAACATGATTCAGAATTAGAGGAGCCTGGTAATTACAATAAAGCGACTGATGTCTGCCTTCGCAACTCTTTAAAACAAAGATTTAAACTTTAACAGGGAAACTATACCAACTGAATCACGGTTACATGTTAAGTTCCAGAAATTATCCGAAACGTGCCGGTTTCCTCAAGGTCTTTTACCACCGAGCAAATGAAAGCGCGTTTTAACAAACTACCAGCGCTCTCACTATACGTATGTATTTGTTTAATATTACTTTGCTGCTTATCTATATCTATCTATCTTTCTTCTATATCTATACTATTTATAAATAGGTTAATCTCATATTCCACGACAGGACTTATAGGTAAACCGAAAACACGAAACATTTGCACGATACTATCAACGCCCATCGCCATCTATTGGTAGACAATTTAACTACTGTCCTGAAACGAAGTGAGGGGGCGGGCCACTAGTTTTTCCATAAAAAATGTATCCAACGTATAACTGAGTAGCAGTAAAAACATATCGTCAATAGTCCCACTAATAATAACGTGTTTATTGAATGGGAGTCCTCCGAGCTGTACCGCGCGACAGCCGCTTTACCTCGTCAACCGAATCATAGCATGCAGAAATAAATGGAATGAATTCTATTGGATGGCGCTCCAATATTTTTTCAATTCCAACCGAGTGCTCGAATGCTTATTGGAATTCTATGCATGTATTATTGTATGTTATTATGTTCGTGGCTTTAGACGGCTGCGACAAGTGAATAATGTTTTTTGATTACTGTTTCAACAACATTTGTAAGTTATACCGTACATTTGAATATAGTGAGAGAACACAGAAGACCGCCGTGATGCAACGCCTGAGCTGTGTTTCGCCGAGTGAGCGAGGGTACCAAAGGCTCAGAGGGGAAAGGAGGTTAAAAGGTTGGTAAAGTTGTGACTCTCCAATGGACGGCGGCAATCGCTTACCAATAGCAGATTTATCTGCTCACCAAATATTAAAGGTTTCCCGCCGCCCATATACATACGTAACACCAATAATGTCACGGGAGCTTTTTCGAAAGGAATATGTTCCATTTTTATGATATAGGGGACAGACGAACAGACGGATCACCTGATGGTAAACAATTTTCGCTGGCCATGGACATCCAAAACACCGCTGCCCATAGACGACAGACGGACACCCGTAACACAAGTGCGCTACCGACCTTTTAAAAAGGAATACGCTCACTTTTTGACGGTTTGCAGGTCGTATCTGTCCGGAAATACCGCAGGCTTCATTCCATAGTTTTTTGCGCAGGAAAGAAGTAGTCACTTTCATATAAATACTGACAGACGGTAAGCTAATGCGTTTGTTCCCTGTTCACAATGCAGAGTTTCACAATCCGCGCAAAGCGAAGATTTAGGGAGCGTTGGCTGCCAAGAACTCGTTGAATTGGGGCACGACTGGGATCACATTTATGTTCAAATTATCGATGATATAATGTGCATTCCCGAATTAATAAGAAATGGAACAAAAGAGGGGGGTAAAGAGCGGGACAAGACTGAGTCTTACGAGTAATCACTTCATATATCATACTAGCGGCCGCCCGCGACTTCGTCCGCGTGGAAAAGTAACTTTTTTACCCCCCTTTCAACCCCTTACAACCCCCTTTCCGCAATAAAAAGTAGCCTATGTCCTTTCTCAAGGTCTAGATTATCTGTATACCAAATTTCATTTAAATCCGTTGAGTAGTTTTGGCGTGAAAGAGTAGCAGACAGACAGACAGACAGACAGACAGACAGACAGAGTTACTTTCGCATTTATAATATTAAGTATGGACATATTCATATCACAGTATTTGTAGGTCCAGGAGCGTCTGTTTCCAAATGGACACTGCGACCAAATTGATCTATTGTATCCTCTGCTGCCTCTAGGAGAAGAGTGTAAGGCCACACTTCATTCTAACAACAGTTTGTACTTTTTCGACTTTTTAATTTTTTTTCGTTTGTATTTTAGTTTTAATTTTATGTTCTTGTAGCCAGCCTGTCATTATATTTGTAATAGGTATGTGTGTCGTGTGTGCTAAACGAATAAATGTTACTTGTTTATTAATTTTCATTCACATACCTACATCTGGTAACAGAAGGAGTTGTTATTGAAGTCAGCGCCAGTCCCTAACTATTAACTTACATTTACTTTTAACCAAAATGTTTTTACAATAAATATCAGTATCGTCAGTCTCAATAGAGAAATATAACTTCCTCCTTTTGAAAAGGTTTTATTTGAAGTCAAACAAATACAAGGTGTATCGGTAAAACATATTTCTTTAACCTGTTCTACCAACCATTCTTAACAACATTTGTATTAAGATTTTTGGAAATTCGTCGACGTTTTTCCGACTCCATTTAAAATTAATGAGTGAAATGGACTTTGTATGGAAAGGAAAAAATAATAAATTTTTATACAAATTTCCGAAAGTCATACATCAAATGATGTTTAGAATTATTGGGAAATGACGTAGTGAAAGGTATATAAATGTTTACCGATACACAATATATACCTTTTTATATATTATAAACAGCTTCACCTTAAGATGTGACACATAGTAGGTACAGTTACAGCCGGACAGGCTTGATCACTAGGCGTAGTACAAAAAAAGTAGATGATCAAAATCAAAACTCTATACTCACTATTGAGCGGAGTTCGCGTCAGAACTGTATAAATCATTTTGAGGCTATACGGAGTTTGCGTCAGTGCTGTATGAATTTGACACCATACAGTTCTGACGCGAACTCCGCACACATACGAGTACCTAGTGGCATCTGTAACGAGAAACGTCAATTCTCTAAGATAGATTAAAGTTTTTAAAGATGAATTAAAGTAAAATTGTGTATTACCACTTAAAATGCGTTATTATTACCTACGCGTTTACTAGTAAAACAATTACGAGAGTTGGTCAAACAAGCAATATAAAAGTAATACATTTTTAATTAACACTTAAAAGGGGAACTCTCAAACATTATTTTACGACCAACACCTTGTTTTTCGCGCCATTAGGCAAAATGGCGATAAAAATAGACCCATTAACAGTGAACCAATCGTAAATGTTTGCTGAGGAAGTCCCGAAACCCTTTAATTTATGCGGGCGAGCATCCTGGGCGACACTCGGAGCCGACAGGAGTAGCCAACTGTAAACAAAGGCGTAAATTTGAACTGCCCTACTTTTATTACTATTTACTATAAATTCTTCAGCCTCAGAAAAATGTGTTTTCCGACCATCGCGCCACACCTGTAGGAGAATGACTATTGCCGACTTGAGCAGCTAATCTTTGATTATTTATTCTTAGTTTTATTTTGTTTTAATTAAGTTTTTTTTATATTAATAAGGGTGCCTGTTGTCTGCTGACATTGTCTGTGATGTGGATTGTCATGATTTTATGACAATTAAGTTGTAGTAACTATTGCTGTTTCACTTGTAGGCTAGGTTGTGTGACTACTTTATATCAAAGATTTATTGCTTTATATAGTGCGACCTGCAGTGCAGAGTGTAGAAATAAATCTGTATCGATACAACTTCAAAGAAAAAGAAGTTGCTAAATAATTAAACACGAATATAAAGAAAGCAATAAAAAAGTAAAGTATCAGCCTATGTACTGCTCTACTCAGGGCATAGGCATTCATCATAGAAATCTCGTCATCGCTACTATGATGGGATAAGGCTTAATCACCACGTTTGCCTATTGATGATTATCCGAGCTATGTTCGAAAAAGTCGGAAGATATTTTTTGCTCGACCCGAGATAAAGAAAGCTATAAAATAAGTGAAAAAACAGAATCTTGCTAAAAGCACATTCTACCGTATACAGGGTGGGGTGGGATGGAATAAAAAAAACTTGGCAAGTGCAGAGTTTCCCGATAGCGGCGAAGTTGAAACGTCCTGAGTGGGGATGTTTGCTCATTTCATTTCCGTCCTGTTTAATTGACGACCTGTTGAGCAGACCTGCGATTTCTATCGGTTTGTTGGAACTAGTGTTCCGACAATTTTGGACGTTACTAAGACTCGACTTATTTTAATTCAAAGAATTTGCAAAACAAACATATTCTTATAGAAGGTCCTTCTCGTAGACATAATTACCGTGTTTGTCATTAAATCCAGATTTCTCCGAAATTAAATAAACAACAACACAACATACATTCGTACCTGACTCCGTACTTAGTAGCTTTTACTTTTACTTTTTTTGTTAGTAGTACCTACATACCCATTATATTCCAAACGTGAACTTTATTTTCAAATTGCAATTAAAAAAAAGTAAAGTATCAGCCTATGTACTGCTCTACTCAGGGCTAAACAAATTAATTTTTAAACTGTGGGAGAGCCACGCTTCGGCATGAATGGGCCGGCTCGACCGGAGTGATACCACTGCCTCACAGAAAACCGGCGTGAAGCAGCCCTTGTGCTGTGTTTCGCTGAGTGAGTGAGGGTACCGGAGGCCCACCCGGGGGGGAAGGGGATAAAAGGTTGGCAGCGTACTTGTAACTCCACTGGTGTTGCAAGTGTCCATGAGCGGCGGCAATGGGGTATGGGAAAAAAACCAAACATGTCCTAAATCGAAAACCATTTCGAGGCAATTGTCTTTCATACCATATTTTATTGCTTTTAAAATTTAAAAGCATAAGATCAATGATATTTTCAATAAAATCGCGTTTGACCTTCATCTGACCCAAGGTCAGCAGAATTTTCAGTCATACTGCACTAACAAGATAAAATAAATGCGATATCTACTGTGATTGACACTTAGTCTATCGGAAGAACCAACTATTGGCGCTAGTTGTAATACAATAAAACCGTACCAACCAGTTGACATTTATTTGAAAGGTGATATATAAAATTGATTAGAGATGCCTCTCTGTTTTTTGTTTTGCCGGAATGTTGTCAGACAGTGATGTAAAATTGCCCACAAGTAACATTTTACATATAATTTATTTGCCACGATTTGGGGAAAAAGCACGTGGTAACACTATTAATATGGTGTAGCGCACTTGTGACGTCACAAATACGCTTGAATTTAAAATGTTTAAAAATTAATTAAAACATAACTACTGTCTTGATTACAAAAATATTCAAATTGATTACTTGAAATAGTAAAAGGTATTGAAATAAAATATAAAAAAGATACCTAAAAATTAGTTCCCATACCCCATTGCTTACCATCGGGTGATCCGCCTGCTCGTCTGTTACCTATCACATAAAAAAAAAAAAAAATCTTGCTAATAGCACATTCTACCGTATACAGGGTGGGGTGGGATGGAATAAAAAAAACTTGGCAAGTGCAGGGTTACCCGATAGCGGCGAAGTTGAAACGTCCTGAGTGGGGATGTTTGCTCATTTCATTTCCGTCCTGTTTAATTGACGACCTGTTGAGCAGACCTGCGATTTCTATCGGTTTGTAGGAACTAGTGTTCCGACAATTTTGGACGTTACTAAGACTACACTTATTTTAATTCAAAGAACTTGCAAAACAAATATGTTTTCGTACAAGGTCCTTCTCGTAGAAATATGTAATTACCGTGGCACTTGGCAGTAATTATATCCAGATTTCTCCGAAATTAAATATACAATATCACTACATACATTCGTACCTGACTCCGTACTTAGTAGCTTTTACTTTTACTTTTTTTGTTAGTAGTACCTACATACCCATAATATTCCATTACGTATTTATTTTCAAATTGCAATTAAAAAAAAGTAAATTCAAACACATCATAAACTTCTTTTGTTTTTTTTTTCGTTTGTTGTTAGTCCGGCGATTGTAAATAGCAGTGGAGAAACAATGGATGAGACTGGCAGGCAACCGTAGACAGTGGCGTGATAGACAAGAGGCCTATATTCAGCAGCAGGTAGATGTGGGCTGAAATGATGATGATGACTTCTTTCCCCCAATAAGGCCTCCTGTTAGTCCGTTACCTCGACGAAACAAAGCGGTCGAGCTTGCCTCTCCCAACCCAACTATAACATTTTCGTATGAAAAGTAGTTAACTTCAAAAATTCATACAGCAAAATTTATCCAGTACTGCCAGTAACAAACCGAGGTTGAAACGAACGGTCTACCCTTTATAATCTAGTAAACTTTACCAAAGGGATAAACAATAGCATAGCGACTAATTAACTCTTGCCGAACAAATGATTAGCGGAGAACAAACAGTATTAACAACTCGAAATTAAACATCTTTGCTTAAGTTATCTTCGCCACCGAAGTCAGTTTTGCCGTTTTCAACATTGTTGTAACAATATCACAGTGTACGAATTAATAGTAGAAATATAGGATGGCGATGGTAGATCCGTGGATGAGAACGCGGCTTCTTTACGGTAAGTTTGGATCCGAGCAGGCACCTCTGGATTTTTCGAATTGATGTGCTTTTGACAGAACAGAGCGACGGAAAGGAAATAATTCGGCTTTATTCGGAAAGAAGCGCTATTTTGCCTTAAGTATCGTTATTTAAAACCAATGGGGCTAACGAGTATGGAAAATCCGTTAGATGGCGTACATGTAGACTGAGGTCCAACTACAACGTCATTGGTCGTTTAGTGACATTTTGACATCCCACATCAAAAATAACCAATCACCGTGTAGTTGGACCTCAGTCTACTCGTACACCATCTAACGGATTTTCCACAAACGGTAGCCCCCATTGCAATAGTTTAGGGTCGAAAATGAAATGTAGTGACGGCGTTTTCAAAATTCAAAGCTAATGATAATAGCTGTACTACAAATTACAGAACAGTTGGGATCACTTTTTAAACGCTTTTAGTACGGAATTGTGTATTTAGAGATTCTATAATTGAAGTGTGAGAACGGTTCTCATGCCTTTGTTAATATTTATACTGTGTCAATATTAATTAATTGGGGAGAAAGGCAGTATAATAGAATGCATTAACTTATTTGACCTTCTATATTTGGCGTGTTAAAACAACAAAGTACCGAGCATAAATAGATAATTAGATTTACGAGTATTATGTGGGTGGAGATGAGTTTGAATTATCTCGTCCTTTTGATACTAACATCAAAGTGCATTGACATAGTTCGAGTAATAAAGAGATTTTCTATGGAACTCGCGATATCTTTGAATTGAAGTGAAATGAAATATTTACTTGCTAAGTTCGAAACATTGCAGGATTGTTTGGATTAATTGGAGTCGGCTGCATTTGCAATTCAGCACTTTTCTCGCTAATAAACAGACGAATTGACAGAACAGAATATCGAATGAAAAGCACCGTAGCGTACCAAATATCCAGGTCAGCTATTTTTAAACGGAAAATAAATAATTTTCTTTTTTTAAGACTTTCACTAATAAACGAAGTTGTTTATTTGTACGTTATGTCAGTTTAAAATAATCTGTGACCACATGACACAACGTTGATGAGACATTTATAATAAAAAAAGTATAAAAAATCGTCATTGAGTCTCGCTTTATTAATTGGTGCCCAACACAATGGGACATAACGATCGACCAATAGCAGGGCGTTATTTCTGTAAGCACCAATCAAATGCAGACTACAAAGAAGTTCAGGTTATCAATTGTACAGACATTGACGCCGAAGTAGAGCTGAGTGGGACACTTTAATGTCAAAGGTTGGGACCCATTGGAATATTAAAGTAAAGATCTGAAGTGTGAAGGTATAAAAGAACTTTGGGGCCCCCCAAAAACAATTGCGACTCGTGACCTAACCTAACGCCAATGCAAGCGATAATGCACAACACTTCGTTTTTAAAAATAGAATACCACAAAAACGAAAATCACCGGCCGCAAACGTAACAGCTGAAAAAAAGAAACAAAAGTACACTCATTCAAACCGCCCCGGTTCTCTAGATTCAAAAGTGGAACGCGCGGAGAGCGAGGGGCTGTTGCGTGCCAGTTCTCGGCACAATCGCACTTGACAGATGAAAACCATCGATAAAGCGTACCGACTCGGAACTTTTACTCGATTGAAACAAAATTCTAAATCTCTAACTTTAGGAAGTTGACAGTGGACGACACCAAGATTGTAGCAAGGTGATTTGCTCCAGGCCGTAACCGGAAAAAGCGTTTTAAAGTTATCCATACTAATATTATAAATGCGAAAGTAACTCTGTCTGTCTGTCTGTCTGTCTGTCTGTCTGTTACTCTTTCACGCCAAAACTACTCAACGGATTTAAATGAAATTTAGTATACAGATAATCTAGACCCTGAGAAAGGACATAGGCTACTTTTTATTGCGAAAAGGGGGTTGTAAGGGGTTGAAAGGGGGTAAAAAGTTACTTTTCCACGCGGACGGAGTCGCGGGCGGCCGCTAGTAGCTGATAAAACTTAACGCTTCAAATCAAGACCAAAGTTTGGCGAATTATACATGCAATGTTATTCAGGCAAGGTTATAAATTTTTACATCATTATTTTTTTTAGATTATCACTAGTCAAAAATATATTCATGCATTATTATCATGGAGCGTTTTCATGATACTTCATGAATAAATTATTGAATTAAGTTTTGATTACCTACCTACCTAAATGCGTTTTTACTTTTTTATATAATCAACATTTAACTTTTACAAAAATAATTAAGCTATTTATAGTAAATTATACTATTAAAACAACATAGGGAGATAACCATAAGTCTATTGTTATGGAACCCCTTAAATTGAGACCACATACACTGTCCTGGTATCAAACTAAAGTTTCCCTTGTAATATGTTAACCTGAAACACTCAGACCCAAAATGTGTTCCAGCGATCCTTACATTTCCACCAGCATTATAACCAACATTTTACACAAATACGTAAGACATTTAAAAAAATACTCATATTGGTAACAAAATTATGCACATGACATCGATTCCTAGCGAACGTGCAGCACTAAATTCATTTTATTTTTTTATTTTTCGCATAGGGCGTTGTGATAAAGGTAAACCGAACTCTTTAAAATTTACGTTCATTTATTCCTTTGAATTTTCCAGGTTACATGAGTAGGTATGCAAGAATCATTTGTTTTATGTAGGTAAGTACTTGTTCAAAAATTAAGTTTATTCAATGAGTGAGTACTGCGAGCCAAATCCGGGGAGAAGGGGAGTTTAAGGTGAGAGAAGGATTGGCAGCACACTTACTCGTACGGTCTCAAAGAAAACCGGCGTGAATCAGCGCCTGTGCTGCGTTTCCCCAAGTGAGTGAGGGTAACGGAGACCCAATCCGGGGGGAATAAAATAAATAAAGGTTAGCATCGCACACGTCATTCCGCTAGTATTTCGGGTGTTCATGGGCGTCGGCAATCGCTTACGATCAGGTGATCTGTTTGATCGTCTGTCACCATATACTTAAAAAACTTTTAATAGCTAGATGAGTAGGTAGAGAGAGAGCCTTCTCTTAGTAACTGAACTAAAGTTCTTTTTTAATTTAATATAGCCAAAATTTAAGATAAACATTTAAAGTGTAATCTTCGCTAAACGCGCAGCTCCCGAAATCGTAGAGTTTTATGAGACTCATTACACTCTCTTCTCATTTTCTCGTTTCATTAATTACGTAAGAAAATTTATTTTTTGCTTACTTTATTTAAATTTAACATACCGTGGGAAGATAAAGTGGTATGAATACTTTATGAGTATCTTGTCTTGAATTTTAGGGGAGTTTGACCTAAATTAATGATGGAAATGTAGGGCTATAGACGGTGTCAACATAAACGCAAGATTACTCGTTTAAAGATGTACAAGTAAATAAGGACGTTCATTAATCAAGAAATGTTTATACTCTGATTCATAATCATGTAAAGTAAACTGACAGATGAAAATGACAAGTTTCTATGCATTTATTTTTTTATAATTTTTTTGTTGTTATTTTTTTTACTAGTGTTTTTTATATTATTTTCTTGTGTTGTGTCAATTGTCTGTAGCATGTGATATGTGTTGTGGTGTCCAAAATAATAAATGTATTTTCTTTCTTTCTTTCTTTCATTTTGTTATTTTGCATGTGTCAAATTGAGTGATAATGTATGGGGATGACACATTGACATCTGTCAGTTTACTTTACATGATTATGAATCAGAGTATAGTCACTTCTTCTTGACTCTTGGTGGTCTTGTACCCCCGTGTCTCGGAAAGCACGTTAGGACTAGCTCCTTTTAAGTTGATGATTAAAAAATAAGGTTTAATTTTGATAATGGAACTCTTTGTTATTATTATTGTTGTGCACACCTGTGTCCTGTGTCGATGGCTGATCGTTGAGATTGGCTGCCATTGCCGAAATATCTAGTTAGGAGGACATTATTAATGTTTGTGAAAAATCCCCCCTCAACCCCTTTTCCCAAAACTTTTCGGGTCTCTTCAATGAAAAACAGAAAATATTTTTTATCGTAACTGTGGATCAAATACAGAAACGGGCCATTTTAGGCGTCAAATTTGTCCTCATAAGGAGACTGACATGGGTCAGACCGAAAGTGAGATTTTTCTAGTACTTTGTCTATTGTGCGGAAAGTACTTCGCTGAGGAGATGTCAATAAAAAAGGTTAAATATTATCTGGGCCAAGGACAATGATATGACTAACACAACAGCTGCACTGGCTGGAAATAGGTACAATAGTTGGATCAAAGCAGTAATGCAATAGCAATCATGAATGGGCAATATCCCGTGGGTGGATGGTATCTGGCCGGTTGGTTCGATGAATGGTAAAATCTTCTATCGGAAACCATAGACACACCAGGGACGCGTTAATCGCTGCCAATGAAGACTTGATTAGCATAACAGGACTATTGGGCATTTTTGGAATTTAAAATTATATTATTTCTAGCTTTTACCCTCGGATTCGCTCGCGCCCCCCACATCCCTAAAATGAGGGGTTAGAAACGGACAAAAAGTAGCCTATGTTACTCTCCATTCCTTCAACTATCCCCGCTTAAAAAATCACGTCAATTCGTCGCTTCGTTTTGCCGTGAAAGAAAGACAAACAAACAGACAGACTACTATCCCATTTATAATATGGATGTTATGCTGCCGATCTTCTGTGAGGCCGTGGCAGCACTCCGATCGAGTACGCCCATTCATTCATGCCGTAGCGTGGCTCTCTCTGGTAAGAGCATAATATTTAACACAATGGGTTAGAGCGGTTACTTCGCCGGAATGTTCGAAATTTAAAATATCTATAGCTGTAAACCTGTGCTGAAGGACTATTGATTGGTATCACTTTTTCAAACAGTCTCAATTCGGAATTCTGAATCTAGAGATAAAATCGATCGATTAACTCAGCATTGGTTAGATGTGGGCTGAGATAATTAAATGAAAATATCAGCAAATAAATGAAACCAGCAACCAAAAATAACATACCTACCTATTTAAAAGCAACAGTTAGAAACATCGTTATGCAATAAAGAGCAGACTACTAGAGGAAACTCACACGGCCTATTGGGACATTTCCCGACCCGGTGTTATTTCAACTTATAACTCTAGCTAGTCTATATAGGAGATTCCAGTTTCACAAACACCCCGACAGTTATTAAATATCACCTGGCTAGTACATTTTTAGCCGTCCCACTAAAAACATATTGGGCCATTGATCACAACGGCCGTACTTCGAACGTCAAATATGACGTCATTCAAATTGATGTGGGTCGAAGAACGTGTCGATACGCCCCGAGTTCATTTGTCGAATTAGACGGCATTGTTCAAAATTGGAATTCTTTTTTAGCCCCAACTTTTAAATTTTATTCGATGAGGATTGTCATTTGTTTCATGAGTTTGGCAAGAGGCCGAATGTCATTATTCTTAATGCTGGGAAGCATTTATTCCAAAAAATACAGTACATTATTCCCAACCGTGGGAGAGTCACGCTTCGGCATGAATTTGCGGGCTCGATTGATACCACGACCGGCCGTGAAGCAGCGCCTGCGCTGTGTTTCATCAAGTGAGTGAGGGTACTGGAGGCCCTATTGGGGGTAAAGGGGGTTATATGTTGGCAGCGCATATCTATGAGCGGCGGCAATCGCTTACAATCAGGTGATCCGTCCTGCTCGTCTCTTATAATAACTCTAATGAGTAAATCGCTGCATATTCCTATAGTATCGCTGCATATACATATATAGACAAGGCATTCCTATAGGTAACCGACAACACAAAACGCTACCGCGATGTAATCGACTCCCAACGACATCTATTAGTTCAATTTGGAACTAAAACTGTCCCGAAGCGAGGGCGGGCCACTAGTCAATTATAAAGTTAAACATTGCCAATTATTTTCCTGCAATAAAACGGATAATTGAATCGTTATCGCATCGCACGCGTCACTGGCAGACATTTCTGACGTCTTTATTAAATTTTGACAGCTCAATCAAAGTCTGACGGACGGTTTGGTAAAAAGCGAGGCCCTCAAGCCCCTCAGCGAAGGAAAAGTTTCGCCAGTAAATACCTATTGACCAAGTTACGTATCGACAGGGAGGGACTGGGGTAAACAGATTTATTTTTATTACACAACAAAGGAGCTGGCTTCACTTCATTACTTGGTAGTGCCTACTAAATTCAACTTTTAAAGTAGGTACCTAAGAGCCCATAAAAATGCCTATTATGTAGGTATCATCAGCAACCCACGCTCGTCCACTGCTGGACATAGGTCACCCCCAATGCACGCGACCGCTCCCGATTTTCGGCCACTCTCATCCAGCTCACACCAGCCAGCCTTCGAATGTCGTCATCCCATCTTGTAGCAGGGCGTCCAACACTACGTTTACCGAGTCGCGGTCTCCACTCAAGGACTTTATGGCTCCAACGGTTGTCAGTTCTGCGGCTAATGTGACCAGCCCACTGTCACTTCAGTTTGCTAATTCGATATGTAGGTATACTTAACTCAAAAAACGTTTCATGTAATTTTGGTCCATACAATACACTTTTGAATGTCAACATGTTTGAAATCTATTTTTCTGCCGAGAGCTTCGGCATGAATGGGCCGGCTCGACTGGAGTGTTACCACGGCCTTACAGAATACCGGCGTAAAGCAGCGCCTGCACTGCATGTAGGTAGCAGACGAGCAGACGGATTACCTGATGGTAAGCGAGTGCCGCCGACCATAGACACCTGCAATACCACTATAGTTACAAGTGCGCTGCCAACCTTTGATCCCCTTTCCCCCCAATTCAGCCTCCAGCACCCTCACTCACTCGACGGAACACTGCTCAGGCGCTGCTTTACGCCGGCCTTCTGTAAGAGATACCTACATACTTTTCTCGCGGCAAATACTTCTACTTGGAAAACTATTTTATCCTACACTAGTGGCCCGCCCTCACTTCGCTTCGGGACCGTAATTCAGAAATGAACCAATAGATGGCGCTGTGTTTAATTACATCGCGCAAGCGTTTCGTGTTTTCGGTTTACGTATAAGCCTTGTCGTTGTCTATAGAAGTTATCTCTTTATAAATAGTATAGATAGATAGTACGTTACTTATCAATCTTTCTTACCAAGACATATTCATATTCGTAAGGTAAGATGAGATACATTTATTGCCCACAAAACACAAAATAAATACAAATACATTAGTATCCTTACAATACCAATACGTAAGTATCCTCACATCCGAAGTTATCTTTATTGGTGTAATAATTTTCACAACTTCGCAATCCACTTCAGCGCCCTGATCCCAAATGTACATATGAAAGTGAGAAAGTTCAATTCAAGATTCTCGTACTACTAAGTGGTAACTTCGGCAATCACTCGTTTATTATTCATGCTTTAACCTTTGAAGATCTACAGCGTACTTACAGCGAAGGTCCCGAGTTCGGCCCTGACTGGAATTAATAGTGACAAAAGCGTCTTAGGAGTTATTCGCCTTGTTTTCTATTTAGAACTTTATTCTCGTTACAAGTTAGCATATTTTTCTTCGTGGCGGGAAAACTCTTAAGTGACGTAAGTTGTGATTTTGTAAACTTCCAACTCGAGAAGCCGCGGCTGTGTGATAATAAATACATAAAACATATACAATTATGCTTATACTTTACAACTTTTAACCCCCTTTCCCCCTAAGCGCTGCTCCACGCTGGTTTTCTGTGAGGCCGTAGTCATCTTGCTCGAGCCGGCCCATTCATGCCGAAGCGAGCTTACCCTAGCTTTGTAGTACAGACGCGTCTCTCACAATATAGTTAAACTATGAAACTGCTGACTGCAGTACTTGTATCATAAATCATATTGTGGAAGATAAATAAATTAAATTAAATTGAATTTAGCAACATAGTACTTTCAAGCATTTTCGTTACGAACACAAAACACTTGGCGTTATATCGCTAATTGAATGTTGCATTGGTAATTATCACAGAGATTACAGCTGCAGGCTATTTCGGTACAACTGCGGCAAAGCACACGAATCCTTGATTGAATCGAATTGCTAACGTAGTCAGGATTCCAGACTGCATTGTGGGCGCACCACAGTTAGGACTTGCAGAACAGAGGTGCCCAAACTGTAGTTTGTAGACCACTAGCATTTTTTTACATTGCACTTCTTCCGAAGAACAAAGTCCGATGTTAAAAATATTGCAAATCGGATATTCTTTGGAGCAAAAAGTCCGATCTCCTATAATAAACATATTGCAAACTGACTTTATTCTTTGGTCGTATTTGTTGCGGGTAAACGAGCTGACAACACACATCGTGTTATACTCGTCTGATGACATTCAGAAAGAAACTCGCCAGTTACTATTTTTAATCGTCAAAAAATTATTAAGTAAGACGTATACAATGTTTTTTGTCCATTTTATTCACAAGGCGCTATTTCTTTTGTTTCATCGCTGTACCTACTGACTTTATTTACATACTTGTATGTAGTAGTAAAATAATTACTTCATTAGCACAGTGGTTAATGGAACCGGGTTCGAAACCCGGGTCAAGCAAAAAAATATGTTTCGAATTTTACGAACATAGCTCGGGTGTGTAATCACCAATCCGGATTAGGCAAGCGTGGTGATTAAGCCTAATAATCCCATCATAGTAGCGATGACTTGATTTCTATGATGGCCTATAAAAACTATTGGGATAGTATATAGGCTGATACTTTACTTTACTAATGGATCACAGTTTACGTATACCATAAGGGTCCCAGTATCATTCTCAGAGTCTGACAAAGAGTACATAATGAGAAATTGTATGTGTCAGCCCGTAGTCTGTTACGATGTATGGTCTTGACTTTGGAAAGCACCTGCGTTTGATCCCTCTTCGGCTTCGTGATTGTGTCCTATCGAAATATGAGGGTAAAGTAATAGAGCGTGCATTTGTATCTGCGTCCACACTTATGCACTAATAAAATGCCGAAATACAATATGAAAATTCGTAGTATGAATTGTAAATATTAAACAGCTTAAAAACTCAGACACGTCTCATTTTGATTAGGCGAGTAAACCTTGCAAACTGGATATTTCCCCTCACAAATGTAGTCCCTTTAACAAAAAGCTCATAATCTCTTTTAATCATTCCAAACGTCCTCATAAAGCGTCATTAGGTTTTTGTCCGAAAAGGAATTTCCCAAAAGGCGACGTTTATCCGAACAGCCCTCACAGGGTTACCAGACCCAAAAATAAACATGGCAAAATCCTGACATCGCAGAAAAAGTATTTTTTCAGAAAATGGCGGCTGAGCCTTCTTGTCTTTACAGGATCAGATGTGTAATCAATTATTTGCTTGATATATTACCTAATAGATTCGTTTTTGATTGGGTGAATACTTAGGAATACGAGTATTCTTATTATTTTGAGTCCATGTCTTCCTGCTTCTAACTGCAAGGCTTGTCTATCATGTTTCCTTATTCGGTTCCATTTGATTTGATCTCAATCTTCACTATTTATAAAGATGTAAATTATACAGATCAGACATCTCATATACAAACCGAAAAGCGAAACACCAGCGCGATGCAATCTACGTCTACTGCCATCTATTGGTGCAAAATGGAACTAATGTCCTGAAACGAGGTGAGGACGGGCCACTGATTGTTTATAAAGAGGTAATTCTGTAACAACCATTATAGGTAAACTATTAAGCAAAGTTTGGGCGGACCCCTAGTTATATTTTCTCTTAAGGTCTTGATAATTTCCAAATTTCCTGTTTCCCTGATTCACAGCTAAGATTCCGTTAATGTCAGGAAGACTCCTCTTATCTGGTAGCCCTATTCACGCCCACAGATAAAACAAACATGTTGGCGAATAAATCTCGAGCCTTTTAACCCTACTCTAATATTTTACCCCAGCGTAGGTGTACCGATTTGCAAACTTTGTTTCGTAATGAAAGTTTTCTAGTCATCGAGGGAAACACTTGGTATTCGTATTTTTTACTATTGCTAAAATCTATTGATTGTCAGCCGGTTGCACATATCGGCATAAAAATACCACGAGCATAGAACCGATCTGCGCGTTGCAATAACAGACGGCCGCGTCCCAAAAGCCGTGGCCATTTACAGCATATCGCGTACTGAGGAAATGAGGTCAATCTACACGGTGATTGGTTATTTTTGATGTGAGATGTCAATATGTCACTAAACAACCAATGACGTTGAAGTTGGATCTCAGTCTAACAGTACCCTAATGGGGGCTACCGCGTGTGGGAAATCCGTTAGATGGCGTACGTGTAGACTGAGGTCCAACTACACGGTGATTGTTTTTTTTTATGTGAGATGTCAAAATGTCACTAATCGACCAATGACGTTGAAGTTGGACCTTAGTCTAACAGTACCCTAATGGGGGCTACCGCGTGTGGGAAATCCGTTAGATGGCGTACGTGTAGACTGAGGTCCAACTACACGGTGATTGGTTATTTTTGATGTGAGATGTCAAAATGTCACTAATCGACCAATGACGTTGAAGTTGGACCTTAGTCTAACAGTACCCTAATGGGGGCTACCGCGTGTGGGAAATCCGTTAGATGGCGTACGTGTAGACTGAGGTCCAACTACACGGTGATTGGTTATTTTTGATGTGAGATGTCAAAATGTCACTAATCGACCAATGACGTTGAAGTTGGACCTTAGTCTAACAGTACCCTAATGGGGGCTACCGCGTGTGGGAAATCCGTTAGATGGCGTACGTGTAGACTGAGGTCCAACTACACGGTGATTGGTTATTTTTGATGTGAGATGCCAATGTACCGTTGAAGTTGGACCTCAGTCTATACGTACGCCATTTAACGGATTTCCCACACGCGGTTGCCATTTTAAACACGTGTTAACCTCTACTCTTTGAGCCACGGCACAGGAACGATCTGTATAGAACATTGAAGGAGGCATAGGCCTCCTCCTCTATAGTTCCAGCATGGTCTATTGTCTAGATATGGAAGGGGAACCATTTTCAAATCTCGTTACAAAAAGGATGTGAAACAACGATCAGAGTACATGGAAATTGGGAATCCATTCCAGAGTTTGCAAGGGCCACGAAGTGTATAATCGCCAACTACGGACGCAAACACTGCATCATCGGGCAGGCATCCCAGGGGGCGTCGTTAGCGAACGCTCTGATTTAGTTTTGCGGAGTTCGCTACGGGAATCAACTAACCAGTCCCAGTCGGCTTTATTTTATAATTCAGTTTTTTGGAACGCTGATTTTGCGAAATATCAGTCACAATTTTTTTTTATATTCTACGACAGACAAGCATTTGACCTCGAGCACACCTGATGTTAAAGTGAAGATTAGGTCTGAGGTGGGCCATGCTTGCCCGTAAAAAGCCTATTTACTCTTGCCTTAAAGAGGTCCAGGTAATATTGTTCAGGAAATACATCGGCGGGTAAAGAGTTCCATTCCTTACCTGTTCGCATCAAAAAGGAGTTTGCAAAGCGCTTAGTGCTGGAACTTCAACCATGTAGGGATGGTAACCCAATCTTTTCCTATTATCCCGATAGAGGAATGGGGCCGGCGGAACTAGAACTACGAGTTTTCATCTTAGCGTGTACGTCCGTACCAGTTACGTCCGATGCTGTCGCTTTGGGGCCCTTGTAGTAGCAGATTGAAGGTATTAGGTTGTTTGTAAAAAGTAAAGTAAAGTATCAGCCTATATACTGTCCCACTGCAGGGCAAAGGCCTCCACCATAGAAATCAAGTTATCGTTACTATGATGGGATTAGGCTTAATCACCACGCTTGCCTAATGCGGATTGGTGATCACAAACCCGAGCTATGTTCAAAAAATCCGAAACATACTTTTGCTCGACCCGGGAATCGAACCCGGGACCCCGAGATCACGACGGAATGAGGTTGTTTGTAAATGAACTTTATATTATGTACCTTAGAATTAAGCAACTGAGTTGCTACAACATAAATCAAACTTCACTTGAGAAGTTCGTTTGATCATATATTAAACGAACTATTCATTGGCAACTATTCATTCAAACGCAAGGTAAATTGTTCAACCTCAATACTAAACTGACCCAAAGGCTAAATTCCTCTGAAGGTAACCTCAAACGCCGAAACTTAGCCTCACATCAAAAGATCTCTACCTTAATAGCTGTCGTTCACAGTCACGGCCAACTAAAAGCCTTATTCAGGCTAACTTGCTCGGTAATTGGGGCAGGAAAATAAAGCGACTGAGTTATTTCGCTTTAGCTGTGCATTATAGATCATCCCAGCGGTAAACTACCTATAAAGGAACAAATATACAGCCAGTACTTTATTAGCAGAATTACTGACCTTAATAAAGACGAGACCGTAAGAAGAACTTACTCGTAAATAGGGTACTAGCTGTTGTCCGCGACTTTGTCCGTGTGTAATACAAGTATCAAGTTCCACATCAGATGCTCTAGACTCTCGTTTTACATGTCATCAGAAACTGCCTCATGTATTGACCATTTTTTCCTACGACTATATAGTAATATGTCTTATAGATTAGACAGCCTGTCGAAATCTAAATGAAGTTTCACATCAGTTGCTCAGACCCACAATTAAAAATGTATTTTCTCATGCTCTACTAGACTATCTGTGTACCAAATATCATTTAAATAAGTTCATTAGTGTTGACATGAAGGACGGACAGAGTTACTTTCGTATTTGTAATATTATATACTAGAGGCCGTTTTTTTATACTAGAGGCTTTTACTAGAGGCGGCCAACGAGCAAGCGGATCACCTGCTGGTAAGTAATCACCGCCGTCTATGAACATCTTAATGATGATGAGATCAGTGAGGTCGCTGATGCGTTGCCGGAATTTTAAAGGTACTTATGCTCTTCTCTTGAAGGTCCCTAAGTGGTAGCCGTCGGGAAGTACTGCTGCAGCCAAACCATTTCACAAAAAAAAAAGTAGCAGTACAATAGAAAGTTAAGTAGACTGGACCTGGAGACAAAGAAAAACTAAGGTTTCCATGGTACAAAGGAAAAATCCTTACCTTGGGACCAGGACAATGTAAGTTAAGCAATGGTGTCTCAATTTATTTTTTTAACGTTTTATTGATACGGACGCCTGAATCTACGTGAACAATCTCAAGGGATTCCCATCTGTAAGGACCTTTACACCTAAAATACCTCACGGAAACTTCTACCCGTCTCATAAGCCAAAACTTGGCCACGAAGTCAACAAGTCGCTGACCTGCCTAGCCTAATAGCAGTCATTTACACTCATGGCCGGATAAAAAGAGAACTCTTGGAGGTGTGTCTTTGAAGATAATCGTGATAAGTCATGCGTTATGGGGGAATAAATGTCCGATGAATTATGAAATAGTGATATAGACCATATTTATATATATATAGGCTATAGAGGTGATTTTGCTACGTAAATTGGAACGAAGATGACTATTGAGGCACTTTACACGTAGGCGAAAAAAAACTACGTTTTTATGCCTAATGCGGCTACTTCCCGTTTAGCCGGATATGTTACCCTTTTTTAAACTTTAGACCGTCTTTAAGTCTGAGACACAGGTGTCATTATTGCACTGCGCGGGGTTAAAAACGAATGCCAGAATCAACGTCGACGATCTCGCCTGATTTACAAGGTGTATCTGTGGATATTTACATCCTTTAAAACCATGTTTTCTACCAACCATTCTGAACAACATTCGTTCCATGACTTTTGTAAATACGCTTAAAAATATTCTACTTTTCATACAAAGTCGGTCACGTGACTTGTCCATTTCGTATGAGGAGTCGCACTCACTTTGTTTCGGGGTTTCAAACAGTACCAATAGATGGCGCTGGATATCAGTTACATCGCGCAAGTGTTTCGTTGTGAAACCTCTTTACAATAGTATAATTTTCGTATTATAAAATACCCGGATATGGCACCTCTCATAGCCGGATCTCACGGTATAAACAGACATAAAAGAACAGATAATCAATTTAGATGGTAGTGGCTCTCAAAGATACATTTTTCAATAAAACTTCGTAAAAACTGCGCCAGTCTTCCTCGGCAACTAATAAAAGCATAACTTGAAAAATGGCAGAGCTCGCGCTAGGGGTGGCAAAGCGTTTAAAACCAAGGATGTTGAGGATATTCAATTTTGGGTTACCTCTTTCGGATATTTTGGGTTACGAGTATAAAATTTTCACATCGTTTGTTATTTTAAAAATCTGTATTTTACTTTTGAATGTGGCGGAACCATATTGGTATACGATAAGTCAACTAGTTACAAGCTCTATTAGGCTTCGCCCGATATAATGAGAAACCTTTTTATATAGGATATCCGATAGTTTCGGTTACAGTTACGGCGCTCATTCCGTTACATACCTATTCAAAACTACGTTTCCGTACGCAGGGTGACCCGAGTGGACGCACGCGGGACAGAGTAAAACATACAAAATGAACGACTTTGTACAAAAAGTTGAAACTTTTGTATGCGAATTGCGAACAAATGTTCAAAATGCTAGGTCGAAGATTGGTTACAGGGATGTAATTTTCACAGATACATCCTGTATTTTTTATGATATAGGTGGCAGATCAGCAGCAGCAGTAAGCGATTACCTTATTACTTCCCTTCCCCTGGATTGGGCCTCCCCGGTACCCTTACTCACGCAGCGAAACACAGCGCATGTAACTGCTTCACGCCAGTTTTCTGTGGGGACGTGATATTACTCCGGTCGAGCGGGCCCATTCATGCCGAAGCGTAGCTCTCCCACTGTTAAAATGTATACGTAAACAATGTTTCGTCCGACTCTAAAATTTACTTTTCACTTAAAGTCGACAGCCCTAGCAAGCTTTTTGCTTTTTTGTCAAACGCAAAGTGAATTATGAGGTGGGTACGCCGAGCTGAATGATTCGATTACCAGCCATGAATCTTTCATGCTTGTTTGAATTACAACGTCATTACCGGCAAGAACAAACAAATGTAAAGAGCAATCATTATAAGCGCTCGTAATAAGCATCTGATTTGGTGATTCATGCTTTTAAACTTGCTGGAATATGTCCATCGACTTTATTAGAGGTACTAAACGGGAATACCTCCTCAGTCAGACCTCAGTCTACACGTACGCCATCTAACGGATTTTCCACACGCGGTAGCCCCCATGGCTTTGAAATAAATAACTGTAAGCTTTTTTACATCTTTATTTATAAACTAATGTTTATTGTTTGTTTATTAAGTACTAGCGGCCGCCCGCGACTTCGTCCGCGTGGAAAAGTAACTTTTTACCCCCCTTTCAACCCCTTACAACCCCCTTTTCACAATAAAAAGTAGCGTATGTTATTTCTCAGGGTCTAGATTATCTGTATACCAAATTTCATTTAAATACGTTGAGTGGTTTTGGCGTGAAAGAGTAACAGACAGACAGACAGACAGAGTTACTTTCGCATTTATAATATTAGTATGGAATTTCTTGTGCTTGTAATTGTATGTAGGTAATTAAAAACCGCAAGAATATCCCTTGCGCAGTTTTAAACATCTAAGAATACCTACATAGGGACCAAAACCGCGGAAGCGACTTTGTTTTATGACGTAGATAATAATTTGATAGATATATTTACTTTAATGCTCTATTCACATTGCAACATTTTGCATCGATACAGTAGCGCGATAGTTCAACACACGTTTGTATCGTTGCAAAAAGGTAATTTGGGCCTAAGAAATATGTAGGTAAGTAGGTAGGCCAAATGGGCTACGACGCCCGACTTTAATTTAAAATGTCAAATAGAGCATTCTAATAAGCTTGGGATAATTCCTTGGTGAAATAACGCCATCATAGCTAAACAAGTACGCGGCGGAAACGGGGCATTATGCAAGGAGGACGAATGTAGGCCGCGAGGTGCAACGGTGATGAATCGACTGCGGAAATGCTCCAAAGAGCCCTACTTTATAAGTGGCTGGCTGTTTTCATTTCATGAACATTGCAGTAAGTATGCTCTGTCGTGGAAACTTCAATCTTTTAAAATTTTGTTACACAATTCCATATTACCCTTTATGGGGCTCTGTCGATATGTTAGACACCATATTTTGAACCTTATGTGTTGGAGATAAGGTGCAAAATCAAATTAATGTATTTATACCTACTGCCCATCAAGCGTTTGAAGAAGTGATCTCAATAGCGCTATCATTACGTCATCATCATCACACTACATTTAATTTACCTTTAGACCCTGACCCTAATCCTGGTTTTAAATTCAGAAAATGCCAAATACGCTCTCTTGGGAATGGAGCCATCATGCGACACTTAGGTTGTGCTTAGGTATAACGGTGGTTTTGATGGAAGCGCAAAAACGATAAAAAATTAGCATTTCAATATGCCACACACCTGCATTTCCTGATTTAAGATAAGATAAAGATAAGATCACTTTTATTGGCCATAAAGAGCACAGTACATACAGCAGTATACAGCAAGGTAAGTGGACGAACTAACAAGACACAACAAAAATAACAACAAAAACATTGTGGTCAGTGGCCAACAAGGCGCAGCCTCAGCATTTGCTGCAGCAGCCAGTAACCACTGCAGCGCTGATTTTCAGGCTGAGCCTTGGGCCTTGGGGATTTCAAATCTGTTGAGTCCAGGATACATTTAGACTGTGATTCAGGATTTAGGGAGTCTGCTAATTACAACTAAGCGATTGCCGTCTGACCTTAGCAACCCAGTATGACCTTAGCAATTCAGATTCCTCAGATAAATCGAAAGAATCGACTGAATCATGTTTACGCGTTTCACAAATTATCGGTTTAACTGTGGGAGAGCCACGCTTCGGCATGAATGGGCGGGCTCGATCGGAGTGATACCACTGCCTCACATAAAACCGGCGTGAAGCAGCCCCTGTGCTGTGTTTCGCCGAGTGAGTGAGGGTACCGGAGGCCCACCCGAGGGGGAAGGGGATAAAAGGTTGGCAGCGCACTTGTAACTCCACTGGTGTTGCAAGTGTCCATGAGCGGCGGCAATTGCTTACCATCAGGTGATCCGCCTGCTCGTCTGCTACCTATCACATAAAAAAAAAATAGAAACACGCACATAGATAAAAAACGTCCAAAACTAAATTTACCATACAACTTATCCATACACTGCTAAAGGATTCCATTCGTTCTTGAATACGAGTATTAAGAGCGATTGAAATTTTATCTTTTCCTTTTTAACTTTGTCAGTTAGTTGTCGCATTCTACAAAAATCTGAATTACTTTCCTAATGAGCACTGTAGAAGATGTCTTTCTGAAAGTACTTCCTGGGCCGAGCAGTTTTGAATGGCCTTTTCTCCCGGAGTCGGCCCTCAAAGGGCAGAGAGTAAACTTGTCTCGAGTACTACCTAATACCGGGCCCGAGAATTTTTGCCTCTTCTTTTGTCGGCATGGACGACGTACTTTTTAATATCTTCTTGGAAAATCTAAATTTTTTGGGTTCCACAGCCAAATGGCAAAAAACGGCACGGAATTATAGATTCGTCATGTCTGTCTGTCCATATGTCACAGCCATATCAATGTCCACACAGTGTGTAGGTATCTGTGAAGACTTAAATACCTTTTATCACGTGTTCTATCAACCATTCTGAACAGCATTGACTAGTTCAACCTTTTACGTAATTTATCGTTTTTTTTTTTCGATTTTCCGTATAAAAGGACTAAGTCACATGACCGACTATATATGGAAAGATGTTTTTCTACACGAATTTTTAAAAGTCATAGAACTTATGTCTTTCTGAAAGGTTGGTAGAACACTTGGTTAGCGTCGTAAGACCCAAAAGCCTTTTAAAAGGCATAAAACAATTGATTGTCTATTTAATTGTGTCTGCTGTCTGGGCCTTACGACGCTAAGGGATGTAAATGTTAACAGATACAGCCTGTATAACTGTCGACTTCAAGGTCAATGTCTATCCAACGAGAATTAGCACCCCGAATTCCATTTCCAGGGGCACGCTTCGAGTGAATTACTATGTAGAAAATTGCGAAGGTTCGTTGGAATGTTTCAGGTCTAGCTGTAAGTAACTAATTAATCTGTTTTATGAGCTTTCGACAACCACAAACAGAGGTTTATTGGGTGGAGTAATGGGCAATTAAAATAATTAATTAACGAACAGCATGCGTGAAAGTTTTAATAATTAATTAAATAAGTGTTGTGGCAGCCCTACTACTATAACATTCCTTCCTATGTTCGTATGTTAACAAGTACGAGAGGTGGAGTGTCTAGCGGTGACCTTGTAAAGTAAAGTAAAGTATCAGCCTATATACTGTCCCACTGCAGGGCAAAGGCCTCCATCATAGAAATCAAGTTATCGCTACTATGATGGGATTAGGCTTAATCACCACGCTTGCCTAATGCGGATTGGTGATCACAAACCCGAGCTATGTTTGAAAAATTCGAAACATACTTTTGCTCGACCCGGGAATCGAACCCGGGACCCTGAGATCACGGCCCGGTACTTAAACCACTAGACCAACGGGGCGGTGACCTTGAGTGAGCTGAAATCCATTTTAATATGAGGTATACAAGTGTACAAATATCCCCACTTAACTCTGACAGCTAGAGTTACGTGCCGAGGTTGTACTGACCTCTCATCAACATCATACTTAAAATATCATGAATTTCCACATAGATCACGCCGAAGTCCATGAGAATAATAAAAACATTAAATTTGGATTCAACTTATCAGTAAGTGGCGGCGCTCACAAAAAGTTTGGTTTGTCACTACGGCTGGTTTGGAGGCCCAATTGCACAGAGCACTCAGGGCACACTTGTAACTCTACAGGTGTTGCAGGTATCTAAGGGCGGCGGCAATCGATTACCATCAGGTGATCCGTCTGCTTGTCTGCTACCCTCATCATGACGGCTTCGTTGTAGGCCCGCAGATATTACTTCATTACGTTCGTTCGCCGAGGAAGCTTTGCACTAGAAGTAGACGGTGATAGGCTAATTGATTGTTCGATTGTTTCTAACAAAAATATTAAAATGTAACAATTAAAATATTAAGTTAAAGATGATTCAAACACAAATACTTATGTATGTACAATACCAGAATTAGAAGTCAGTGGTTTCGCTGCGGCAACATTCGGTCGCTTACCTGCAATCAAAATAAAAAAACATCTTTAATCGGAACCTAAGGGGCTACAATGACGAAACTAGCGCCGCCAACCAATAGGCTCTTTGACAATGCGAAAAATAAAGTGTCAATTACTGTTAACAGTATATATTAAGAGTTAAAAATGATTATTTATTAACGTAAGTTGAAAATAATGATTAATTTATTTAAAAATCTGTAAATAAAAACAGCAATTTTTAAACGTTTATCACGTGACACAAAACGCTCCTGAGTTTATCATGACGTCACCTGCTTGTAAACTTCGTAGTTTCGTTTTTTGTTGACAACAAACAAATAGGCCAGCTGTCACAGATAATACCAAAGATCACTACGTTTACAGGTAAGTGACGTCACCGACCGCCATATTGTCAAAGTAGCGTTTTGGCACACTAGGTAAATATTGAATATTTAATTCGATATTTTTCAGCTAATATATACTAGAATTAAAAAATACAACTTTTACTGGGCTCATTAGACTCTACTACTTAATATAAAATGGATTTTAAAAACCTGTCAAATAGCCTATTTAAACTGATTGTGGCGACAATGTGATATTTTTAAGAAAGTAAAACATTACAGACTCAGATGCAAGTAAATTGTATTTTTCAAGATACAATACAATATTTTTAACACGCGATAAGTTACAATAATGTTTGTAATTATTTCTAAAAGTGGCCGCTTTTCGGAAGTGGTCGTTTGCCAGGAAAAAAAGTCAATGCAGCAAATTTTTCGTTCAATCCCCTTTTTCTATCTAAAAGTGGAAATACTCATCTTCGTTTACTTTGCCCGTACTTAACAAATAGGACTCGGCCCAACTTTAACCCCTACCTAACCCATTTAACCAAATGCATTTTTAACCCTAAACACGTGGCGTAGGTCAAGTTCAGATTGGGTAATCGTGGGTCACTTCCGACCCGGGCCAGGCGACCCACATTCGGCGGGGGTTAACACGGCAGAATGCAGGGCGGGCGGGTCGATCTGCGCGCGCCGCAACAGGTGTACGCAGGGTTAACACTGACCGGGTCGACGACACGGTTACGACACGATATTTTGTTAGGCTGCGTCTATAATAGTGACCACACACTAGCAAATTTTAAGTGTCGGCGGCTTCTGAGCGTCGGCGTCTTTTGGGCGTCCCTCGTCGTTTAAGCGTCGGCGTGTTCTGATCGTCTTTTGAGCGTCGGCGTTTTGCCGGCGACCTGCCCACACTAGCTAGCGTTTTCGGCGTGACGCTAGTGTTGGGTGGTCGCTGGTAAGACGCCGACGCTCCAAAAACGCTAGTGTGGAGTTTTTCAAAGGTAATAAGTCGCACACGTAGTCCAGGAGTGTGATGCTGGGACTAGCCAATGGAAGGAAATCCTCGGATCTGCTAGGTCGCTACGCGAAGCCTGTGAAGTTGCCAGGAGCCTTCTGCGCTTTTCGGAGTGGCTTAATTTTTTACATAACAGCTGATTTTTAGACCTCTTATATTGTTCATTTAACATGTTAAAGGGGCTTTATTCATTATACCTATTAAGCAGGCTTCAGCATTAAAACGATAAAAATAACAGTATATATAGTAGTAGTATGTACGTACAACCGTCAAAGTATACAAAATTGACAAATTTCTTCTATTGACTCTCATCTTACTGTCAAACACACATTAGGTTGAAAATCAATTGAGGAAAGAAAGTTTGTGGTAACCTGTTGTGTGGCTGTCTGTACAAGTAATGATGCTTTAACGACTAATAACATATTTACGATGAACATTTCTGCAGTTGCATGTCAATCTCCCACAGTGTAAACGCCGCTTTGCCCCGTTCTGTTAGTCCACAGATACATAATTGAATGGAAACGGCCCAAATTATTTATCGGGCCAATTGTAGCGGCCACCGCCATTGACAATATAACTGGCACGCCACAATATAACTGGCACGCCGCATTATAACCAGACGCCTTGGGATTTATGACTTGATTGTGCCATGTTAGCCTTCCTCGATCTTATTGTTTTAAGCCCCAATTCTGTGTACATTCATTCTGGATGTTGTATAATAATTCATTTTGCCAATTTGAATGGCACGCGGAATTATATCGCCGAGGCATTGGGATTTCTCATTTGATTTCGCTTTGTTTTCGTGTTTGTAATGTTTGGATTTTAGCTTAATTTCTGTGAAATATTTAATTAAAGCAGCTTATTTGCTGCAATACGGAATAGCCAATCCAAGGATTCAAAACTACCAACCTGCCAACAATATAAGCTAATATTACATAATGTTAGCAGGCAGTGGTAGTTTTAAATTGTTATAATTGTTTTTTAAACATTAAATAAAACTATTAATGCTACTATTCCATATTTAACTGTGCTTTAGCAAGCAATGATCAGGTACGTGTAGATTATTTTTATGTGACAGGTGGCAGACGAGCAAAGGATCATCTGATGATAATTGATTGCCGCCGCCAACACCAGTGAGTCAAAACTGTGCTGCCAAACGGGGAAAGGGGTTTGAAGGTTAGCAGCGCACTTGTGACTCTACTGGTTTGCAGAGCGGCGGCAATCGCTAACCATCAGGTGATACGTCTGCTCATCTGCCACCTATACATAAAAACATATGAATGCCCTTCCTAGCTATCATTGCTAGAGAATACTTTAAGCTCATGGCAATTTATTGCAAAACCATGATTATTTGGTTTTCTCACGGGAAAAGTTTAATAGTAATAAAATAAATATGTCCAATAAAGAAAACACAATAAAAGAATATAACCACGTAATATTCGAAGAGTTAATGTTTCCTTATTTATTCTCGTTTTATGAGGCATAAAATGTGCAAATGGTTTATAAACGCGAAGGTAACATGCTCAAAAATCCCATCATTGAGGGCTATGAATATTTGTTTTGAAATTGATAATGTGTGTACATAGAGCAAATAGAAACCAATGGAGACTTTTACGGGAGGCCTTCGCCCAGCAGTCGGACAATGTAGGAAAAAAAAATGTGCGTACTTATAATAAAATGCTGTTTTGGTGTGAAAAAGGGTGTTTTATTAAAACTTTTAGTGGGGCGAAAATTACGACGTTGTGGATCATTTGTTAGATAAGTATAGCGGAAGAGGAAGTTTAAATAAATAAATTAATTAATTAACACAACATTTTTAGCCTACATTGCCCCACTGCTGGGAAAAGGCCTCCCTTAAAAGCCTCCATTGGATTCTATTTGAAGTAGTGGATTGCTAATGGGCTATTAATATTTTAAATATTCAGATTTTTAAAAAGTTTACTTAATATGTACTTTAAAAAGAAATCTTTTCATTACAGATTTACATTTTCTGTATTCAGCAAAAGTGACTTTTAACCCCACTGACTAAAATATTTCACGATTGAGTATTTGCCTGAAAATATCGACCAAGTAACTGGTCCCTGTTGATTTGCCCTATATTCTGTTGGGCACATCATGATAAAACTGGCCAAGTCGTGAAATTGCGGAGAATCGTAAAATGGGGGAACTTTTATGATCTCACCGATTTTGCGGTTGGACTGCAACAGTTATAAATAGAGCCAAAGTTGCGACATTTTGTTTCAAACATATTTTAATAGAAATTGGAGCGATACCTGAACATTATCCAAATTAATAAACTACTTTATTTACAAAATATCGTACACCGCCAGCCAATACAATACATGTATGACTGAATATACTTTTTATTTCACACAAAACAGAGGTGTAAAACTTAAAACTAGATATTACAGGAGTGATTTACAACAAAGGCAGCCTTATCACTACGAGCGATCTCTTCCAGTATGTTTTATATTTTTTTGCAAAATGCAGTTTTTTTCTCTTGTTTGTGAAAAATGAAGCAGAACTGTAAGGCATGTATTTTCGATACTATACAAAATCAAGTATTACTTGAACTCTAACTAATTAAAAAAGTAAAGTAAAGTATCAGCCTATATACTGTCCCATCCTCCATCATAGAAATCAAGTTATCACTAATATGATGGGATTAGGCTTAATCACCACGCGTGCCTAATGCTTTTGGTGCATCACAAACCCGAGCTATGTTCGAAAAATTCGAAACATACTTTTGCTCGACCCGGGAATCGAACCCGGGACCCCGAGATCACGGCCAGGTACTTAAACCACAAGACCAACGGGGTGAGGGGACCAACTAATTTAATTTAAAAAAAAAACTAAATTGATGCCAATTTTCATCTAAAACCAACGTAAAACACTCTAAGCCTGCGTTCGTTAGCGCGTAACTCGATAGACGCGAGCACGTGCTAACTTGGTATCGCCTACAAATTCTATTTACCCCTACAAACAAGCTTCCTTAAAAAATAAACCCTAACACCGCCAGTTATGATTCACTTTGAAGGGGAGGGAAAATAAAAATGTACGACGGATACGGCTCGTGAGTTAAACGCTTTTTAAGCCGTTTTTACCACCTAATATATATAATGCTGCGTCTTAAATATAATGTTTATCTTAATAGTGAATTTATGTCATCGATTTGGAATTGGATGTTATTAAATAATACTCGTAGATGTCAAACATTGTCCAGCAAAGTGATTGGAATTTCAATGGTGGAGAAGTATCTTCAAAGCGAAATCTTAGGTTAATATTAGTTGTACTTTAATTCATAGTAAAGTGTCAGCCTTTATACTGTCTCACTGCAGGGCAAAGGCCTCTATCATAGAAATCAAGTTATCGCTACTATGATGGGATTAGGCATAATCGTCACGCTTAGCCATACGGATTTGTAATCACAATCCAGAGCTAAGTTCGAAAAATTCGAAACATACTTTTGCTCCACCCAAGATCATGGCTCGGTACTCAAAGTAGGTACATACTAGTAGTAGGTACCAACGGGGCATTTAAATTTCGAAAATGTCAACTCTTTTGCGAATGTAGCCTTTATTGGCTGTGAAACGTACCGACACTCGGCTGTACGGTTATAACATGATAGAAGCACAAAATAATTACACACAGAATTTAGGCTGCCCATCGCGCACTAACGGTCAAAATACGCCCTTCGAACACAATATTACTCCTAGCCTATGACATAAGATTGGTCGAACTGTCGAGGTCTGTGGTAGAGGCACGCGCGCTTATGTACTCATGCCGGGTAACAACCCTAGCATATGTCAACGAACTCTTCTAAATTGAAAATCAGGCTGAGTCTACCTTCTGTGTGTAATTATTTTGTGATAGAAGCCTAATAATTCTATCAATTAAATCAACTGTCATACACCTGACGTTTACTAACGCAGTGATCAATCCCCCCATCATGCAATAATCAACTCTAACCTGTCGCGTTCAGGTGTATATTGGAGTGTATTGTGTAATGCAAGACAATGCATTATGAATGGCTCGTGTATTTGGGTCGACAGGTGTCCGTTCTGTAGGCTAGACAGACGATATTGAGATGTTCAAGGATATCAACACCTACAGGTAAATGGGTCATTAGACATCTAACTTCCAGCATGGGTCGGCTCGACCGAAGTGATGCCAGGGCTTCACACGAAGATCGGCGTAAAACCAAAGCGTGAAGCAGCCTGCGCTGTTTCGTCGAGTGAGGGGACCGTAGGCCCAATAAACAGGTAAAAGGTTGGCAGCGAACTTGTGACTCTAATGGTTTTGCTTACCATCAGGTGTGATCCGTCTGCTATCTATCACATAAAATATGTCCTCAAGACCAATGACCAATATTCCTCCGAAAATGATATCTTAAAATACCTATATCGATTATATGTTTTTTTTTTCATAAACAATAAGTATTAATGAAAGCTAAATTTTAAGATTTTACATTATAATGGATTTGATTGTTTGAGAGACTCAAATTGTATTCGTCTTAGGAAAAAACACTATGTTTACTTAAATAAGTTTTAACAAAAAATATTATGAAACCTACGTAGAAATTTAAAATACTTTCAGCTAAAGCAATAAACACGAAATTCAATTATTCATCGTTTGTTTCGAGTTCTTTATAAATGGCTGATGAAAACGCTTTCCAGAAAAACGTAGTCAGAGTGATTAAATATACTAACTAATAGTATTGGGCAAAATAAATGTATTTTTTTTATCAGCCAACAACTAAGACATGTGATGGAAGCTCAGTGGATAATAACGCACCTTCCATCTTTCCGGGGGTCGTGGTTCGCATCCGGGCATCTGTATTAAATAAGTGATTTGATTCTGATAACCCGCGACCTTGCGTCTCTAACCGGCGCTCAAACCACTACGCCAAACGGGTCGTCAATAACTTCCTTAACATTTATATATAATTGATTTCATAAAAAAACAAGTTAGGGGAAAACTCGTCCCGAAAAAAACTCGCAAGAGAATTTCAAGATTTTCATGCTAGTTGCTGCTCTAACCTAACTTCACCAATATTTTTTGTTAAGTAGAGTTTAGATAGTACTATCATCACAAAAACATTGTGTTAGGTTAGGTTCGAACAGTGACCAGCCAAAAAATCTTGAAATTCTCGTGCGAGTTCTTTTCGGGCGAAGTTTTCCCTTAACCCAAAAAAACATGGCTTCCGGATCGAGCTACCAGATCTTCGGCGAATTATAAAGGATTCGGTTATCAAAGGATGCTGTTTACCAAAATCCCCTGCACGTGAAAGAACAGGCAGCAAGATAAACACAATTATTCACTGTTTCCATTCCCCGCTCTCTGCAAATGTTAAAACGAAAAAACCGAAATGTAACAGCGCTCAAAATGAGCTCATTACGCTCACTGTTTTCTTTTCCTTTCATTCACTTTGAACTAAGCGGTGGAAATTCTTGTATTTTTAATTTAAAAATACCTGCTTTAAAATACATTTCGGGGAGGGAAATGAAAATATGTGGGGCCTGGGTATTTGTACCTCCGTGGTTTCTATAGTACAAAGATTTCTCACCTTAGGCAGGCCTGTCCCACTCCGCGTGTCGGTATCGAACTTGCAAGTACATGCGGCGTCTCCTCCGGAGGGGCAAATTAGTAGAAAATCACGAATGAGCGGCGACGCACGCGCGACAGTTGCTTGCGATAGAAAGAGAACGCACTTCTAGGTATGAATAATGGTAGGCATTGAACGCTGGGCGGTCGGAATTTCAACGTTATGTTATGGTAGCCTGAGTCTTCATTTCCATAAACGGTTTTTAGGAGTGGGCTTTCTGTAACATGTACTATTAAGTATTCTGTGCCTTAGGTGCAGTTTCCGATTATATCCAAAGCTGTCTCTTTGGAGCACGGGGCACTATTAAACTTGTTCAGGATTTGGGGTATGATAATGACTCTTCATCACCTAAAATGTCACTTTGACAGTGGGAAAGCCACGCTTCGGCATGAATGTCCTGGCTCGACTGGATTAATACCACGTCCTAACAGAAAACTGGCGTGAAGCAGTGCATGCGCTGTCTTTCGCTGCGTGAGTTGCGTGAGGGTACGGAGGCCCAATCCAGGAGTAGGGGGGTTAAAAAGTAAGCAGCGCACTTGTGACACCACTGGTGTTGCAGGTATCCATGGGCGGCGGTAATCGCTTAACATCAGGAGTGAGTCCTCTGTTCGTCTTCCACCTATATCATAAAAAAAAACTCAAATCCTCAAAAAGCGGGACTTGGGTTTGTTTCGCGCGGGGACAACTAGGTAATTTTGGTTCAAAAAACAGCACAGTCCCGCCAAAATCGGGACGTCTGACGCTACCACAAAGGCAGTCAAATGTAGGAATGGTAATCCTGACAACATTGAAGGAGTCTGAGTATACAAAAACGGGACAACTCATCATGATGGATTAGACCGAAGAATAACTTAATACTCGACATTTTACGACCCCTGTAACCCCGCAGAAGGGATACAAGCTTAATGTAAGAGTTACATCAGGGATGGTAAACCTTTATGCCTACACGTGGCGTTGTTAAGATTTGATGGGACCACATGCGGGGAAACAATCTACGTGAACATAAAAGGAATTTGTGGGATGTGGTAGTAAAATGTTTCAATTATAATTTGGTTTAGTAAACAGAGTAAAAAGAAAGGAACGTGGAAGGTTTTTTAATAATGTACGAGTACCTATATTATTATCATTCAAAATATTGGTACAGACTGTTGGTATTTTTTTTGCCAAACGTTAGCTCGCTGCGGGGGAAAGGCTTTCCCACCGGCATTGGGACTCTATCTGAAACGATGGTTTGCAAATGGACGGATATATCACGCCATCTCTTTCTGAGCCTGCTTCTCATTCGACTTCTTACTGTCTACCAATGTGTGATCATCTTGGTCCTCCCCTCTGGATGCATGATAAAACGTGGCCAGCTCAGTCCCATTTGAGCCTAGCGGATATTAAGCCCACATTAGCAATCCCAGTTTTGGACTCGACTGCAACGAATGACCTCACGCACTCGTTGATAAATCGAAAGACTCCAAGCGACAAATTAAATGCCAAAATACATAGTGAAAATCATAAATTTTTTCGAATTTCAAACATCCAAGACGAATGATACAAAAATACGAAAAATTGGCATCATTCGACTTGCAAGACATACGTCGCATACGACAATGCTATGTCACACGAGTGACTAAAAAATATAACTCCTAATCATTCACAGATGCGTTTGGTTGACGACCCCTTCCAACAGCCCCACTCATTGTTGCGATAAACCCGAGATCTGCTAATGGCACTTTGAACATGTTTCATGAGAATGCGTAATGAGACTTACAGCTGAAGGATTATACTGAACAATACTATATTGTCAAACCGGGATATGGGATTGTGAACGATCATCCCCCGTTCCCCGCCTCGATGTTTTAACTTTGATAAGAAATTGTCGTAAATATTTTCATATAATAACGTAAAACGCCCCGTTGGTCTAGTGGTTTAAAATACCAGGCAGGGTTCGATTCCCAGGTCGCGCAAAATAAAGTATCGGATTTTTCGAACATAGCGGGTATGTGATCAACAATCGGCATTAGGCAAGCGTGATGAATAAGCCTAATCCCATCTTTGCAGCGATGGACTTGATTTCTGTGATGGAGGCCTATAACTCAGGTACATATTTTTGGCCCGACTCAGGGATCGAACTCTCCAAGCGCAGCGGTCGCTTTAAAGTGCGACGCACAACCCACTACACCACGGGCAGCCGAATAGATGTATTATACTCTGGTACTAACTAATTCGTTCTTGATTAAGCTAAATCTTTGGGATCGCAGATGCTTTCATCATCATAAATTACGTTACCATTTGTGTTTTTGTCTATTAACCACAACGAGTTTCTTTAGATACAGGATCTCGTAACGAGGAAAAGATTGTACCAAAAAGCAATGGCGACCCTCACCAAGTGTATGAAATACGACTCATTTCATTAGGCCCCGGTGGAAGTAATTAGCCAACCTCGGAGATTCAATATATTTAGAACTTGGTTATATTTTACATGTATATCCGTAGTATGTACGTACATGTCGGTGCAGTGGTACACTAAAATAAAAAGAAAACAACATTTGTATCGTCAAACAGGACAGCTAGCAGTGCCTAAAAAGTGCTATGCATTTATGCTGGATGCCTCAACACAACACAGCATAATATAAATACACGGCACTGCTGGCCAATGGGGAAGGACAGTTTATTTTTTGTTGTTTTTTTTTTTGGTTTAAATTTTTTTACTAGTATTTTTTAATTTTCTTATGTTATGTCAATTGTCTATAGCATGTAATATGTGTTGTGGTGTCCAAATTAATAAATGTATTTTCTTTCTCTCTTTCTTTCTAATACCTAATAGTAGAAATGCGGCCTGAAACTTAAAGTGAGTAAAAATGTGCCAGCATTTTACGCTATATAAAGAAAATTAAGCCATAACTTTCCATTACGGAGGTAGCCAGCTAATCTTGTGAAATATTCCTGGCATAATATTGTGCATTCATAAAGCAGGGAGACTTCCGCTGCAGCGGGACAGAGATGCATTTCTTGGTACCGCTTGCATTTGTGAAGCCAGGCGTAGAATGTAAAGCAGGACTTAGAAAGGCTTTTGAAATTACCCAGACAAATTATACACGACCAAACAGCTTAGCTATATTCATGCTAGTATTGCAGATTCTTTGAAAGACTGCATCAGAAATGACGTAATCCGACAGAACCAGAGTCACCGACATAGCCCACCGAATTAGCACACTGAAGTGGCAGTGGGCTGGTCACATTAGCCGCAGAACTGACAACCGTTGGAGCCATAAAGTCCTTGAGTGGAGACCGCGACTCGGTAAACGTAGTGTTGGACGCCCTGGGATGGGATGACGACATTCGAAGGCTGGCTGGAGTGAGCTGGAAGAGAGTGGCTGAAAATCGGGAGCGGTGGCGTGCATTGGGGGAGACCTATGTCCAGCAGTGGACGAGCGTGGGTTGCTAATGATGATGATAATTGTAGATTCAGGCAATCCTCGCAGAGGTGTTTTTCAGTAGTAAAAGTATCAGCCCATATACTGCAATACTTCAGAGCAGACCTCCATCATAGAAATCAAGCCACCGCCCACTATGATGGGATTAGGTTTAAACACGACACTTGCATAATGCGGATTGGTGATCACAAACTCGAGCTACGTTCGAAATATTCGACACAACTTTTGCTCGGCCCGGTACTAAAAGTACTAGACCAACGGGGTCTTTCTGTTATCTAGCGATCTACATTTAAATAGTTAAGAAATTAAGGCTTTAGAAGTAGGCACATCTTCCTCAAACATGGGGAGAGCGCCAGTGTAATCAACTGGGTGTAGCATATGTCATGGGCCGTGGTCAGTTACCATCAGGTGATCCACTAGCTTATTTACCTCCATTTTCTATAAAATGAAAATAAAGCCGGGTAAAAAAATTTAAAGCTGGCTTTAGAAAATCTTTCATCTTTAAATCGTATTCCCTAGATCTGTTTAAACATCCTTAATGAAAACTGAAACTGAATTGGTACCTCCGAAGCATTTTAAGTGTCAAATTTGGTAGTTGACTTTTCCTAAATTACTTGCAGCATCCACTGCAAAAACACAATAAAAACTTGGCCGAAAATGTTCATTTACAAAATGGCCGGACTTATTAAGCAAACGTTCAGCTGATCCGGCTCTTTATTTTTAATACTGGAACTACGCTACACGTGTCCGAGCGGCGGATTTAAAAGGAAAATGATGTTGAAACAAACACCACAGATAACGGGTTATTGCGACTGGAAATGACGCCATTTTGTTTCTAAGTCCAGGGATTCGTTCCAAATTGAAAAATACTGTTAATAGTGCGGTATACATTTGAAATATAAGAATATTGTCGTCTTTACTGTAGATTATTTTGCGAGAATCACAGGATAAATAACCAGTTTGTTACTGCAATATGATAGCGGATCAAGTGCACATTGACCTATTTATAACCGATTTAAAATTAAGGAAGTAGTAAATATTAAAGGTAAAACTGGCGAAAGGATGTCATTAGAAGAAAACAAAAAAAAAGTAAAAAAACTAAAACCCAACTACGACATAAAACGACGCTGAAAAAGTATAAAACAAGCCTTCGTTGTCAATTTACAATAATGTCATACAATACTATTCTGAAGTATGCAATATTCACTACGTAGAGATAAATCTTCATGTTTGGAAATCCGCAGTCACACGTTGTCAAAGTGCTACGGTAGGTATATGTAACGTGTGACTACGCCTTTCCAAACATGAAAATTTACCTCTACATAGTGAATATTGCATACTTCAGAATAGTATTGTATGACATTAATTGTAAATTGACAACGAAGGCTTGTTTATACTTTTTCAGCGTCGTTTTTGTCGTAGTTGGGTTTTAGTTTTTTTAGTTTTTTTTTTATTGTACTATTTTGGTGTCCAAGTGCTAGTAATATATATATATTCGAAATGTACAAGTCAAGCGCTATCAAATGATACCAAACACGGCATATTTATCGTAACTTTATTTTTTTTACTCTGTATGTTTTGTCCGCTAGAGGGCGCCACATTAGATTTTGTGAAACCTCATATAGCCTATAACCAGCGGACAATTGAGACGCTTATAATGATATGTCATTTGTCGAATTCTGATAAGTAGTTTAGAAGTTGCGTGGAAACAGATGAACATACATACATACATACATACATACATACATACATACATACATACATACATAGCCTGTCAAAATCATAACCCTCCTTTTGCTTTGCCGTAGTCGGGTAAAAAACATACCAAATAATATTAAACAAAACCCTCCAAACGTTTCGACAACGGCGGTCGATGCTAAAAATCAACCACGCACGCAGGATATATTATAGTGCTTAAGTGTGTGCGCAAACACAGGTGCACTCTCTATTACCTTATCCTGTTAATTAGATGGGACAACATATTCAACAAAGGTACCTTGTATATCTTTAAAGAGAACGTCGGCATTATATTTTTGAGAGACCCAATAAATATTTTGTGAATGTATTAATTCAAAATAATATCATTGGTATCACTCAATATTCCATAGCTTTTATAAAATAATACTATTTCATTCACTATTATCTATTCTCTTAATGATCGCGAAATAAAACCACATCAAATAGCTACTTCTATAGCCTTTATGTATCCAAAGCGCCCCGCGGCGACTTCTTTGCTGCTGTTTTTATAAGCCTCGCCCGGAGCCTGGGGCTGGATAAAGGCTGTCCATACAACCTCTTTGTTGAAACAAGCTGTACAAATACAGCGACATTAGAAAGTACCTACTATATTTTTCAACATCGAACACTATGAAATGAAGGGAATTCTATGTGATTTTTCTTATTTTTTTTTATTAGATTAATACTTCTTATCCTGGAAGAGACATAAAATTTTATAGGCAGGTTATTTACGGAACTATTCGTCCTGGCCTAAATGTTAAGTGAAAATGGGTTTCCATACGTTTTCAATACACTGTTAAACATTATAATTAAAGTATGAATCATCTTTTCATCTGATATACCAAGATGATAGTCATAAGTAGTAATTTTCTGTGTGATATGTCTTAATTTTCTGTGCTCGAATATTAATCAACAGTTCGATTTTGCCCGCGACTTCGTACGCGTGTCGTTAGTAATAAAGTAGCAGGCTTTTATATAAAACTAGCTGATACTCGCGACTTCGTCCGCATGGAATAGTCCCTGGGTAGCATTTTAAATTATTTAATAATATTCACCCCCCCCCCCCTTTAACCCCTTACAACACCCTTCTTGCAATAAAAAGTAGCCTATGTTCTTTATTAGGGTCTGGACCACTGTCTGTATAACACGACAGTGGTCTAGACCCTGAAAAAGAACGGTCTGTATACAAATTTCATTTAAATCCGTTCAGTAGTTTAAGCGTGAAAGAGTAACAGACAAACAGAGTTACTTTCGCATTTATAATATTAGTTAGGAAGGAGCACGTTGTATATTGCTTTAAAGCACGTTGTATATTGCGCGTGCACTTAAACTTAAGCCGAGTCTTGATCTAATTAACATCAAACAGATGTCTGCTTGTTAGAATTTAGTGGCACATCTGCATAATGCTGGCATGTTCTAGTAACAAATCTAGGGAGAGACATGTCTCACAAGATTAGTCCCGGCTAATGAGCCGGGTAAAGTTTACAAATCCGAAACTATGGTTACATTTTAATGACAAAAATAATGTCCTTCCTATAGAAAAGTTCGGCTATGACGGCTAATCTCAATGATCAGCAATCGACTCAAGACATTTATAGTGGACAAGTGTGTGCGCAGCCACAAGTGCACTCTCTAATCCTTCACCCTCATATTTTGATGGGACACCAGCGAATTCACCTCTTTCAGTAGTATAGATTACAATCTAGAGCACCTACTCGTCTGCCACCTACCGCATACAAAAGTACAATTTTAAAACTAGATGGCGTTAGTTTACATCAGGTTACCATAAACTCTCAAATTTCCCCAATTGGTATTCAACCTAATGTGAATGACAGTAAGATGAGAGTCGATTGAAGAAATTTGACAGTTTTGTATACTTTGATGTGTGGCTGTACGTTCATCTACTTTTCTATTAAGTCGACAATATTTTTTTTATAGTTTAGAGGGCATACGAACAGACGGATCATCTAATGGTAAGCGATTACCGCCGCCCATGGACACCCGCAACACCAGAGGCGTCACAAGTGCGCTGCTGACCTTTTAAGACGCTCGCTTTTTGAAGGTCGTATCGGTCTGCAAATACCGCAGGTGACAGTTCATTCCATAGTTTTGTGGTACGAGACAGAAAGTTTCTGGTGAAACGCACAGTTAAAGACTGACGCCATGTAAATGATGGGGCTGAAACGGGGGCCGTTTCAGCCCCATCATTTACCCCCATCTATACTACTTATAAAGAGATAACTTCTATACTATAGACAACGACAAGGCTTATAGGTAAACCGAAAACACGAAACGCTTGCGCGATGTAATTTAGCACAGCGCCATCTATTGGTTCGTTTCTGAATTACGGTCCCGAAGCGAAGTGAGGGCGGGCCACTAGTCATCTATACTACTTATAAAAAGATAACTTCTATTTTTTTTTTGTCGGTCGGTCAGTTCTGTCAACCTACGTGTGTGGTTTTATACAGAGTCACCGGGTTTGTGGGGAGCGGAAGGTAACTTCTATAGACAACGACAAGGCTTATAGGTAAACCGAAAACACGAAACGCTTGCGCGATGTAATTTAGCACAGCGCCATCTATTGGTTCGTTTCTGAATTACGGTCCCGAAGCGAAGTGAGGGCGGGCCACTAGTCATCAAAAAAAGTGGTGAACTGTATGACGAGAAGCCGAGTAACTAGGCAGCGGCCCGCACGGTGTAAACCAGTCTTTTTAGATCCAAGGGATGAAGGGAGGTTACCCTTGGGGCTTCGTTAATTATTAACGTTGCGGACGCAGATCGCCGACTCGGCAATATCCTTATACTCATTAGGTCGAATTAGGGTAGCCAGACCACTCTTAATAGTTATTATTGTTTAGTCAAGTAAATAAATAAGGAAATTCTTAGATCTTATGCATTGACCTGACTCCGCACTAGCTTAAGCATTTGTGTTACAGATATCAGACATCAGAGGAAACACAGATATAATACTTAAATACATTACTGAATCAAATGTGTTGCGTTGTGCAAATTAATAAATGTAGGTATTTTCTTTCTTCCTAATATTATAAAAGGCTAAATTTTGTGAGTGTATGTGGTATAATACCGGTTGAGTGAGCCCATTTTAATGCCAAGGCGTGGCTCTGCCATGTTTAAAATATTTATAACTAGCGGCCGCCCGCGACTTCGTCCGCGTGGAAAAAGTAACTTTTACCCCCCTTTCAACCCCCTTTTCGCAATAAAAAGTAGCCTATGTTCTTTTCAGGGTCTAGATTATCTGTATACCAAATTTCATTTAAATCCGGGAGTAGTTTTGGCGTGAAAGAGTAACAGACAGACAGACAGACAGACAGACAGACAGACAGAGTTACTTTCGCATTTATAATATTAGTATGGAAGTAGGATTCGTAATTTTGCTATTCGATACAGATGGCGTTGAGTATCGGCACTCATTTCGCTAGTGTTTTGTTTTCAGTTTGTATATAAAACTAGTGGCTCGTCTTCACTTTTTTTCGGCACATTTTGATCTTAATTCCAAACTGGCGCCGAACGTAGGTTGAATCGCGCCAGTTTTTGGCTTTTTTATTTTTTTATAAGATTTGTCGATGTCTACACAATTTACCTCTTTATAGATAGTAAAGTATTGTCGAAAAGAATGTCTGGACCTCTTTATAAATTGTGTAAATAGTTTATATGAGTAATGGTATTGGCTATTAACGGGTCGCCAGTATACGTTGTACGTTGTAATTTCCAATATTAAGTCGGGTAAACTTAGCAAATCCGTTTGCAATAAAAATGCTAGCACCATAACACCGTGAGATCTTATCACGGCGTTTTATTGGCACCATAATCGTAAGCGCTAAATACGGTATGCTATTACACGGGCGGAATTTTGATTTCTTTGCTCGATAAAAGGTTCCCACGTACGAATTATGTTTGAGCCTCGTTGTTAGAGTTGTTTTAGGGCTCCGTAGCGAAATGGCAAAAAACGGAACCTTTATAGATTCGTCATGTCTGTCTGTCCGTCCGTATATCACAGGCATTTTTTTTATTTGGTAGGTTGTAGACGAGCAGATGGATCATCTAATGGTAAACGATTTCCGTCGTCCATAGACAACCGCAATATCAGTGGAGTCACCAGTTCTATGCCAATCTTTTAACCCCTTTCCCCAAGATTGGTCTTGCGGTCCCCTAACTTATTCTTTGGTTAAAAGGTCGTGGGATCGAGTTTCACTTGAAGACCCTGGATGACCTTCGATAAAGTATGAGTGCAGTAATTTATTCAAGAAACAATTTAATAACTCAAACATGAAAACAATCAAACATCAACCATGCTCGAACTGAAACCGTAGGCACTAAGAAAAGAAATAACATCGGAGAATCTTGCCAAATAGGTCGAATTTTACATTTTCTTCAATTTAATACAATACAATGGCAACAGGCGATCTCCATTGAATCTAATAGAATTATTTCATTCTGAATATCGGAATGTTTGACTTGGCGTTTGTCCAAACTGTTCCACTTTGATTTTACGGTGAAAATAATTTGGCTAATATACGTCTGGAGACTGGAGGGCAAGAGACCGGCCATCGCGATAATAATATGAAATGCAAAATCAGTGAATGTTACAAATAAACGTGCCTACCATTCTTTGCCAAATTATATACACCGTTTAATTTTAGTCATTTTAATCCCGCAGCTATTGTAATAGGTAACAGGAATTAAACATGTTAGATCATCAAAATAGTCATTACTAAATGCGCTATCCGGCCAGTCAAATGCATGCATATCCCATCAAGAACATATAAATGTGAGAGCCAAATTAAAAAAAATATATAAATGCTTTGCTGAGTTCGTCGTCAAAAAAACTGCTATCTAAATAGGTGCCAAGCTCAATGGTAAGACCTACTAGTACGTTAAATTTCGTTGCGTTATTTACTTAACAATAAATTTGAAGTAATTGCTACTACCTAAGTATAGGTAGGTACTATTCTGTAGCTTTTATAACCAAAATAGCTAAACACAACTGCAGCGGGTAAAATGAAGCCAAATACGGGACATAAAATAGATAGTACGTACAGTCAGCGCCAAAAATATGTTGGTAAAATATCTTGGTCTTTCTCTCGTCTAAGCGCATACTTAGCGTAACTGGGACCAGTTGCCCCGGGCTTATGATAAATCAGGATTTGAGGAGTCTGGTAATTACCGAAACGGCTGTCATCTGACCTTCGCAACGGTAACCCTTTAACAGGGGAAAGACCGACTGAATCATTGTGGCTACACATTTCAAAGACTATCCGAAATGTGTAGTTTTCCGATGTTTTCCCTCACTCGCCGAGCCATTGGTTAGCTATATAGCTATATCTTGGTGTTGCAAAATAAACTTCATAACTCAAGTTCGATACTTGACTAGCAATAATAGTACCTAATTGTTATGACACCCAAACAACTTTACTTAAATAAATGTATAATTTGTCTTTAAAAGCCCAAATATTTTTACAGACTACTTTGAAAGAAAGAAGAAATGTTTATTTGGTACCAAAATAACACAAAATAACTTTGGGCGATTAGATACAATTGGCGCCGACTGTACCACAAGGAGCGTGTTCGTTAGAATAAATTAAGCAAGCAACATAACAACCAGAGTTAATTAACTGAAACATCTGTGGAACTATTGAACACGAGTATAATTACTTTCAGGAATATAATATCAAATATTATTAGAGGTAGATTTAATTCCTATGAATCCTACTTATATTACAAACGCGAAAATTTTGAGGATGTAGTGGGAGATAGCCGAGCCGAACATAATGAGGGGTGAACATCGTGGAGAGAATGGGAGAGGATCTAGAGGCCAAAAGAGCTTATCTGGAACGACCAACGGGACGCCGCCGTCCTGTGGGGCGTTCGAGATATCGCTGGAGGGACGAAGTCGTTTTAATTGTGGGAGAGCCACGTTTCGGCATGAATGGGCCGGCTCGACCGGAGGTGATACTACGGCCTCACAGATGACCGGCATGGAACAGCGCCTGCGCTGCCGAGTGAGTGAGGGTACCGGAGGCCCATTTAGGGGAACTGCACTTGTGACTCTACTGGTGTTGCAGGTGAATATAGGCGGCGGCAATCGCTTACCATCAGGTGATACGTCTGCTAGTCTACCATTTATCACATAAAAAAAAGTCTGGTAATTACCGAAACGGCTGTCATCTGACCTTCGCAACGGTAACCCTTTAACAGGGGAAAGACCGACTGAATCATTGTGGCTACACATTTCAAAGACTATCCGAAATGTGTAGTTTTCCGATGTTTTCCCTCACTCGCCGAGCCATTGGTTAGCTATATAGCTATATCTTGGTGTTGCAAAATAAACTTCATAACTCAAGTTCGATACTTGACTAGCAATAATAGTACCTAATTGTTATGACACCCAAACAACTTTACTTAAATAAATGTATAATTTGTCTTTAAAAGCCCAATATTTTTACAGACTACATTGGGCGATTAGATACAATTGGCGCCGACTGTACCACAAGGAGCGTGTTCGTTAGAATAAATTAAGCAAGCAACATAACAACCAGAGTTAATTAACTGAAACATCTGTGGAACTATTGAACACGAGTATAATTACTTTCAGGAATATAATATCAAATATTATTAGAGGTAGATTTAATTCCTATGAATTCTACTTATACAGGATGTATCTGTTTATACATTAACATCCCTTTAACCACGTGTTATACCAACTAACGTGTAACGTGTTAAGTTATAGCAATAAAGATTATTCTATTCTATAACTATTCCATAATCATGTCTCCGTGGGAGAGCCACGCATCGGCATGCATGGGCCAGCTCGACCGAAGTGATACAATGGCCTCACAGAAGACCGGCGTGTAGCAGCTCCTGCGCTGCGTTTCGTCGAGAGAGGGTAAAGGGTGGTGTTGCAGGCGTCTATGGGTAGCGGCAATCGCTTACCATCAGGTGGTAAGTCTACTAGTCAGCCACCTATCCTATCACATAAAAAAGGCGCTCCCAACTACACCGAAACAAGGTAGCAATCCCATAAATAATTATACTAAAGTGAATGTTTAAAACAATGCGGCAATTGTTTCCCCGACAACCGAAATACGATATCATGTAGGCATCCCCACAGGATTCACGAACCAGCAGACAAGCAGCTTACCACTTTCATTTTAAACATGGTATTAGTATTTCATTTCCCGATGGAATGAGTTGTTCATGAATATGTATCGACGTCCCGGGTTCATTAATCAGGCCTACGTAGGATCCGTGGACGGGGATTAATGGATCCAAAATTATGTTTTATTTTCGCTGTTGGCAAATATCATATGGTGACATAGGTAAGATTGCCTTTATGTTTTCGCCAAAAACGCTTTATTTTACGTTTAAATAATCATATACACACTTTTACCCATCTTAGGGCCGGTTCTTTGATCCATAGTTGAACTGAACTGTCATTTATTACACACTGAACATTCAGAGTGTAATAAATGACTACTGGTTATGCGAACTGTTGTTCAAAAAATAATCATCATCATCTCTTGCGCAGATCGTCACTCCATCTGGCCTGAGGTCGTCCTACACTACGTTTACCAAGACGCGGTCTCCACTCCAGAACTCGTTTACCCCAACGGTTGTCAGTTCTGCGGCAGATATGGCCAGCCCACTCCCACTTCAGCTTACTAATCCGGTGAGCTATGTCGATAACTTTGGTTCTCTGCCGGGTCACCTCGTTCCGGATTCGATCACGCAGAGAAACGCCGAGCATAGCGATATTCGATACTTGACTATTGGTAATAAATAAGTAGTCATTAATTACAACCAATAGGTTGTCACTGACTAGATGATGATGCACTGATGTATAGGGGTCCCACAACCTTCCACACCTATAATACCTACAATATTGATGAGACTATCGTCAGCTCATGGCGAGTTAAGCACTTACGAAATTCGTCGGCTTAGTAAGGAATTCGAATGGTGTAAACTGGAAGCACATCTGCCTAGTCTGTGAAAGGTTGTGGGTTCGAATCCCACCTGAACCCTCCGATGATTTTTTTAAGTGCAATATTTACTTAAGATTAAATTTGGTTTCCAATTTAATAAAACTATTTTCTTTCTTTTCTTTCTTCTTTCTTACCAAGAAGGGGGCACTTGTTATTTATTGGTTCGGATATTATTGCTTATTGCCTCCGAATAATTAGGGCGCCAACAGACCCGAGGGACGGAACCAGTCTAATTATGTTCAGGCAGTTAATTACTACCTGGGCTTATTTACTGCGATCACCGGCTTGATCCCTAATCTCTTAGGAGAAAGGAATATAGATACTCGTAGCATAAGTGGGAGTTTTTTCCAAAAGGAATAAAGCCATGACTAGGGTTGCCTGCCACATCCAGAACTAAATTTTCTTTGCAAAATCCCGCCATACCTGACATTGAGATTAAAAGTACCTACTTTTTCAGAAACTTGCCTTCCCATTACGAGAAATAACTTAAATAAATGGGTTTTTTTTATAGTTAAATCTTTTTTTTTTATATATTTTCGCTTATTCCTGATTGTTTAATTTTTCTTTGATTTCCTTGAAATTCCGGACATGTCAGGAAAATTCCTGTTATCGGGTAACCCCTGGATCTATGTCATACTGATTGACTACAGTTATTTTGTAAAATACCTTACTAATATATTGTATCTGCAGAGATCTGTAGATATAATATATTAGTAAGTGAGCCGCCGCCCATAGACACCTACAACATCAGTGGAGTCGCAAGTTCGCTGACAACCTTTAACCTTTCCCCAGATTGGGCCTTCGGTACTCTCATTCTCTCGGCGAAACATAGCGCAGATGCTGCTTCACGCCGCCTTCTGGTCGAATCGGCTCATTCCTGACGAAACGTGGCTTTCCCAGTTGGAGGATCTCATTAGATGGCTATACTTAAAATAATTTGTTGCCATCATTTTTATTGTACCTTTGAATTTATGAATCGGTAAACCGATCTTGTTACCAACACGCTCACTCCACCACCGTGACGGGGGCGGTTCGCGCTCATAAGTCTATTTTTCTTGCTGACACAAATGGAAGCTACATTTTAGGTAATCTTCACAAATTCCCAATGTTTCTTGTAACCGGGCGGTGGAAGGAAAACAAAAGGAAAGAACGCCCAAAAGTTCCCGCGAAGTTTCGCCCTTTTTACAGGAACAATATTGACATAGTTCAATTTATCTTCAAGTGGGAACTTTCCAGAAAAAATAAAGAGAATTGGCGAGAATTTACACAAGCCTATAGATATAGGTTTTTTGTACACGTGTATTTTGCTGACGGCCTTCTTTTGAGTAAAAGTAAGTATCAGCCTATAGACACACTATCCTGCTGCCGGGCAAAGGTCTCCATCATAGAAATCAAATCATCGCCTATGATGGAATGAGCCTTAATCACCACGCTTGTCTAATGCGGATTGTTGATCACAAAACCCGAGCTATATTCGAAAAATTCGAAACATACTTTTGCTCGACCCAAGAATCGAACCTGTCAGCTGGGTCTTTGGGTACAGGATCTATTCTATAGGATGTTTGCCTAAAATATGTTTATCTTCTAGGCACACGCGTAGCAAATATCCTAGACCTCATTGTCACGCTTGAGATTATGGTTAACTGTTAGTCTACTTTAATAATTAACAAAAAAAAACTTGTTTTAAGCCATCCTCATCCCGCTACCCTAAGACATCCTTGCTTCATCGGTAGCCGGTTTTACGACAGACGTGGCCAAGCTATTGCCACTTTTATGATACAGCACTTTTATTACACAGGAACTATTCGATCTCTACCAATACTATCCTACTTCAATACTGTTAGTCGATCAGCAATGCGTGAGTTTAATACATCTATGGACTTTTTAACAACCTGATTCCATACTAAATAGTCACCGATATCAGACAACACATTACAAATATATCATAATAGGTACCTATCTAAATAGGTACGTATATTACACAAATGTCCATTACACGAATGTTTACTCATAGTGTAATGAAAGAATGACCGCATAACTAAAAAAATACGGTACCGGAGACCCCATAGAGGAGAAAAATTCTCGTTAAAAGGTTGGCAGCGCACTAGTGACTTCGCTTATATTGCGGGTGTATATGGGCGGCCGCAATGGCTTATTATCAAGAAATCCGTCTGCTTATCAAAATAAAATAAAAATATACTAAAAGTTATGACAATCACTTCATAACATGTTGGTTATGTTTATTTACTTCAAAGTAAAACCTTTGACTTCAAAATTAGATCTAAAATGCACTCCGAAACAATGTCCAGTACAAACGGGACTTTATCAGGTTAGCTGGAACGAAATCCAATACAGACAGACAGTAACAAGTCAGCTACAAAGTATTCCGTATTCCTTAACTGAATGTACAAGCAGAGGAATATAGAAAAGTCTTGCAAATGCCGCTAGCCCACACTCATACAATTCATAAGACAACACTTGCTCGATGTGAACGACGTCCAACGCCATCTATTAGTAAATTTAAAAACTAATCAATTTAAGAGAAAAGTTATCCCGGTACTTAGTCACTAGCCCAAAACATTAACATTACCTAATCCGTTTACCGTATAATATAGAATGATTCGGTTGAAAATTATTATTTTTGCAAATAGTCAAGTCACGTGTCAAATCACATTTCCTCTCTTCCTGAAACCTATCGCTGTTCCCCTTTCTCTTAACCTGGTCTTTAGTGACGCATCTGTCCTTCCAGTTAATCGTATTGAAAATAATCCATGTACCTATACCTATTTTAAAAGTATATGTGTATGTATATATTTTATATATTTTTATATTTGATTATTTATTAAAGTATAAAATCATAGCAGTATCGTATTAATTTATTACTAGTATGCATTTTTGTATTTATTATGATGTATTTATCTTATTACCTACATAAAAGATTTGCACTGCCTTACCCCTTGTTAATTCGCTGCATTATTCCTCTACCCAAAGGTTGTCTGGAAGAGATCGCTATTAGCGATAAGGCCGCCGATATTGTATTTGTAAATTACTATTAGCATTAAGTTCTGTAATGTGTTGTGCAATAAAGAGTATCTATCTATAGTGTTACCAGATCCGAAAATAAATTTCATGACGCTGCAAGCAGGAAAAATATGCAATTTAAAATATCACGGCTGACGTGAGCTTCAATTTAAAAATTCCTGACAATATTTACATTTTCGCTTCCATAAAAGAAGGTTCAAATTGAGATCATGTCACAAAAATTCATATTTGCATACTTGGAACACCCTGGACACCATAAAAACTATTAAAAGCGCTAGATGCTACTTACGATAAAGTAAAGTTTAAACTGTCATTCTATATACTGTTCCACTGCAGTGCAAAGGCCTCAATTGACCTTCCGAACAGCGGTAGATTACAAAATTTGACATTCAACATTTATGAATATAAAGGACTTAAACTGAATAAAGACATTTTGATTTTGATTGATTTTTGATTTAGTGGCAACCCTTCTTTCTTAATGCGATAGAAGGAGTCGCCAGAGTATGCCTAAACTTTAGTTTTAGGGAATTCAGGTATTCTCCTGAATTCCCTAAAACTGAGGCTGTGTATAGGTATTCACCTATAACTTTAAAAGTAATCTTGCTCTTGCTTTCAAGTATAGCTGTTAGCCGCTCGTTTGTTCCTTCAAGTTTCGTAAGAAATCAATTTTTCCAATCATCTGGGCACGTTTAAGTAAGCAATAGTGAATCTGAATCTCCTTCAATTGAGTACTCGTGACACAATGTTTTCCTTTCATCATCGCACTATCTTAGTTCACTCCTTGAAGCGATCAGTCTCTACCAACGGCATTTTGTAGATCGTCACTTCATCCGGGGGTGCTCTATGCAAAGGTTTGCATTCGGTTTTTTTTTTTCAAAGTGAAATTTATGCTCTGTCCCGGCCGTAGTGAGATGGCTTACGTATGTAACCAGAATAACATAATGGCTCTTCAAATTATAAAATGGGAAACGTTTAAAACACTAATTACTGAGCTGTCTGAACGCAGATCGTGGGTGACGCAAGGAGCAGCTGTGTTTGAACGAGACCCAGAGTGGTTAATTAAAAGCTCTGTGTTTTGCAGACAATTTGTAACATGCTGCCGGCGGTTGGGTATCGGTACAAGTGATATGCTGATGATAAATTAAAAATCCACACATTTATAAGGAGTAGACAGAGAGAGAGAACTTCTATTGACAACGACAAGTCTTATAGGTAAACAAAAAAGATGCAACACGTGTGATATAACCGATGCCGAGCGCCATCTATTTTTTCAATTTGAAACTAACTTCTCGAAACCAAGTGGGGGCGGGCTACTCAAATAAATAAAAAAGTGAAGTAAAAGAAAAGCAGCTAGTCATGAGTACTGTGTAACGATGCCGGAGCATATTAAGTACTGTTTCGTTTTCTCGATTCCTTGAGCGCCAAATCTTAACCACAGAGATTATTAACTAACAACAACCATTGAGGTTGTCAAATAGTCTAAGCATCAGGTAAATTCTCTCGCATTGTAGAAAACCAGGACCGCAAATACATAGCGTACAAGACAGTCTGCCAAGTAGCTGCACTGCCTGTAACTTGCATGAGCGAGCTATAAACTAGATTGCATGACAAGCCAAGTAATTGTATGTATACTGGCAGCAGCGGTCACTGTGTAATCCAGTCTTTACATCCAAGCCTTCCGAGTCGCCCCGTTTGGTCCAGGTGGTTTAAGTACCGGTCCGTGATTTCGGGGTCCCGGGTCGAGCAAAAGTATGTTTCGAATTTTTTCGAACATAGCTGGGGTTTGTAATCACCAATCCGCATTTGGCAAGCGTGGTGATTAAGCCTAGTCCCATCATAGTAGCGATGACTTGATTTCTATGACGGAGGCCTCTGCCCTACGTTGGGGCAGTAAGCATACATATTTTACTTTACTTCCGCGATAATTCACACATTGTACCATACCAGTATTAGAAGTAAGAGGTCTCCCTGCAGCAACAGTCGATCGCTTACCTGCAATTAAAAAAAGGAACATGTTTACTATCGACAGTTCAGAAGACCGATACTTAAGGAAAAGTATAAGCCTATTGTAGGCCATAAATTGCGGAGAAAGAAAAATCTTCGCAGATTCCGGCTTCGCAAACAAAATCGCGACAGAGTAAATCCTTAAAATATGACCGATCTCGGAACGCTGACGTTTTCGTTTACATAGGACTTGGCGTTTACATTAATAAAGCTTTAGTGCACTACGGGGAAATCCATTATGCTCCATTTTCCCTGCCTACTTATGTTAAATACTCGTAAAATCATCATAAGCCTAAAACTTCCCTGAATCGACTTTCCAAATCAAGGGTAAATTATAATGTTTAAAAATAGTGGCCCGCCCTGACTTCATTTCGGGACTAAATGTAGGCCAGAACCAATAGATGGCGCTGGGAGTCGATTACATCGCGCGAGCGTTTCGCTTTTCGGTATACACATTTTATTTATTACCATCTGACTAGCAAAGTCACATGGTATTGCATATTAGGCTTGACGTTCAATATCAGAATTTTCTATATCTTTACAATTAATCGTTTCATCGTTTATATTCATAAATATTCAGGCTTCAACACCTTGTTGGTTTAGTGCTCCGTGATCTCGGGGTCCTGGGTTCGATTCCCAGGTCAAGCAAAAGTTTGTTTAGATTTTTTCAAACTTGGCTCAGGTTTGTGATCACCATTCCGCATTAGGCAAGCATAGTGATTGAACCTAATCCCATCATGGTAGCAATGACTTGATTTCTATGATAGATGCCTTTGCCCTGCAGTGGGACAGTGTATAGGCTGATACTTAATACTACTAATTCAGGCTTCACTTGTGGACAAATCCCCTCTAGATCTGAAGCTGGGTACCAAAAGTAACACCAAGAAAATCTATTGCTTAAATCAAATTAAACCGTCTTCAAAGCATTGAACAAAACCAATCCGGAATAAAACCGCCTAAGAAATGCACAACCGTTTCGAAAACTTATTCAACAGTAACGGGGATCCAAGTCTCCAACTCCCGTAAGTTTAATACCGGTTGCCAACCCTTTGTTAAACTGCACGGGAATTTAAAGAGATAGCTGAGAACTGTTCGTGAGAATATAATGGGGCCTGATGAAAGGACAAAATCGAAGGCTTATTATAAGAGCACTTTTTGTACGTACAACCACACATCATAGCAAAACTGTGAAATTTCTTCAATCGACTCTCATCTTACTGTCATACACATTAAGTTGAATATCGATTTCAGAAATTTGACAGGTTGTGGTAACCTAATGAGTGGCTGACTGGACGGTGGACCTCGATGGAATGGAGCACTTAGGCTTAAAATAATAGAAATAAAAAACAATTTTTACGCTAAAACCGATCATTTATTTTCATAAAAATCGAAAATTAACAAAGCAAAACCGATTATATTGAATCGATTATATCTATACATATAATAAAAATGTAAAAAAGCTGTGTCTGTACATTAAAGATATTTACTTATCTCAAAATAATTAGGACGACTAAAAAAACAGTAACAGAACATGAATCAATGGTTTTTAAAAGTTTTGTCTGTCTGTTTGTTCGCGCTGACCTCAGAAACTACTGAAACGATTCGAATGAACTTTTTTATTGTATAGCTGTAATATCAGGCAGTGAAGCCCGGAAACGTGAAACGCCCCCGCGGAAGACCGAGGCGACTTTTCTGGAAGACTGGTCTACCGTAGCCCAGGACCGGAGTAGATGGAATAAGGGTAGGGATGCCCTGCAGTGGGACATAACGGGCTCATAATAAAATAAACTCTCACAGCCTAGTAGCAAAGAATCTCCCGGTAGCAACACTGCCGTAACATTATTAAATCATTTACAATTCTCCCGTAAGCTCTCGCCTAATTCTCTCTTTGTCGGGTCCTCAGGGAATTTTCCATCATTCGTTTATGAATAAATGAATGTGTTTTCTTAAACAATTTTGCTTTTATTTCTTTCGTGTTCCGTGCGGTGTACGGTTTTCTGTTATGAGTCGAAATTTGAACTGTACAATTTTATTTACGACTTTATTTTACTCGTATCACCCGGGTCTATCTATAGAACAAGCTAGTAGTACAAAATGTGTAATTATTTTGTGCTAGTAGCCCGCCGTCACTTCGTTTCGGGGCTTAGTTTCTATTAATTCCAAACTTTGCCAATAGATGGCATTAAGTGTCGATTGCATCGTGCTAGTTTTCACCTTTCCAATTAGTATATAAGCGCCTATTTATAAATACTAATAAATAGTATGGATAAATCTTTTTCGCATTATAACAATAAGTTTTTTTTTTATGTGATAGGTAGGTGGCAGACGAGCAAACGAATCACCTGATGGTATTGCCTTCCATCAAGTGAACCGTCTGCTCGTCTGTGCCAGCGGTGTCACAAATGCACATCCTAAATAGGTAGCAGGAATTAAGCCTCGAATGAAATCTCATCGTCACTCTCCATCATGTGCGATGGTGGTCAAGTGTAGGCGTATCTATACTATTTATAAAGAGATAACTTCTATAGACAACCACAAGGCTTATAGGTAAACCGAAAACACGAAACGCTTGCGCGATGTAATTGGACACAACGCCATCTATTGGTTCGTTTCTGAATTACGGACCCGAAGCGAAGTGAGGGCCACTAGTAGTTTTATAGTGCTAGTCTTCGGCAATAAAACGATAAAAAATTTACGATGTACTTATTATATTATGAATTTTGGGCGACTATGGTCCAGTTGGGGCCCAAAATCGTGAAATGTGGAGAAATAGTAAGGAGGCCTTTTTCCAGCAGTAGGACACCACGGGTCTTTAATAACAATATTACTCGAATGAATATGCTTATTTATTTGCTCAAGTAAAACCGAAGTTTTTAGATGTCGCCATTGCCTCGTCTCGGGTGTCCTTAAGTGATAGCGGGCCACAAAGGGAACAATGGCAGGTTATTATGGTAACGCTCGGGACAAAGGTTTCGGACGCGCCGCTAAGTGCACGGCCAGCATCGACCAGCTCTGTGACGGAGACGCAGAAATGTATCTTTTTTGCAGACCACTGTGATTAGTAAGGAATCCGCCTATAGAGTGTATTGTTCGTTATCATTTCTTAATTTAAGTAATTGGCCTGAGCTAGAAGCCAGAGCTATAACTAATACGTAACTGGACTGAACCTCGTAAACATTAACCAGTAGCAGTGAGCTGTCATTTTTGACAGCTGAAGAGGGACACACTTCACTCTCGTCTTCGCAACGATCGGTGCAGCCGGCGTAAGCGCTCCCGATAAACTACGTGTTAAAATCGTATTAATTCTGTGCGTTAGCATCTAGAACATTTGTGCATCATCCTATATCATCAAACAAAGTTCATCCCATCAAGTGTGTGTATCTACGTCGTGCCCGGGCCCGGCACATGGTAAGCGGTCAGAGGAGATCTTCTATCAAGGTGAGTCCTTCTTTGTCCTGCTGTCTGTTAGGTTTATGAGGAAAGAGGTCCTTTTACATAAAATACACAAAATTCGTAACTATTATTTCGACATACATTGTCATAAGAAAGCCCCATGTGGTAAACAGCAGTCTTGCCACATACAGTGTTACTTATAAACCGAATATAAAAAGTTATTTAACTATACCTAGAGGAAGCTTGGCATATCCATAGAATAGATAGTTTTTATAAGTAACACTGTTAGATCCTTTTCGCCACGACTCATTTTGTATGGAGAGTCGTAATAAATTTCGACGAATTTTCAAAGGCGAACAAACGTAAGAAATAGAAAAAATCTTTATTCAAGTTAGGTCCATACAGAACACTTATGAATGTCAAAACATATAATGTACCACTGGTTCGGAACGTCGATTTCTACTGAGAAGACACCAGCAAGAAACTCGGCAGTTACAGAGTTTTATAAGCAAAATAAATAACAACAATCTATGGAAATAGACTAGTAATGTATGACAATTATTTTTTCTTTATTGTTACTCAGAATGGTTGGTGGAAAACGTTGTTAAAGAAATGTTATATTTACCATTACATATTGTATACTGTCCCTTTGCAGGGCAAAAGCATCCATCGTAGAAATCAAGTCATCGCTACAATGATGGGAATGGGATTAGGCTAAATCAACGCGCTTGCCTAATGCGGATTGGTGATCAATCATCATAAACCCAACCTATATTCAAAAAATTAAAACATACTTTTTGCTCAAAGCGGGAGTCGAACTGGAAAATTCGCATTAAAATACTTAACGCAATAGCGTAAAATGGATACACAGAACTTTTATATTAAATTTGTGTTCTGCGAGGAATGTGAGCTGTGGAGCCTCTTTCCTGTGTTTTGGCTAAGTAATTTAATAAGCGTTTCTACATAATGATGTCCAAAATAAAAAAGATTTTCAGTTACGATTAAACATAGGTACATTTTGCTTACTAAAACTGTTACAACAACAATACTGGTAGAGTATAATAGTATGAAATTCACCCCATTTATAAGGAGACTAGTGGCCCGGCCTCACTTCGCTTCGGGAACGTAATTCAGAAATGAACCAATAGATGGCACTGTGCTAAATTACATCGCGCAAGCATTTCGTGTTTTGGGTTTACCTATAAGCCTTGTCGTTGTCTATAGAAGTTATCTCTTTATAAATAGTATAGATAACTTTTGTAGACATCCACAAGTTTTAAATGTAACCCGAAATTAGGAACCACTTGCGCGACCCCCAAGTCTTGTGATTTTCGATAAGAAAAAACATTGGCGGATATTGCACGAAAAGTATTAATAAAAACTTTATTTGCGAAATATATATCTACTCGCGGCCGCCCGCGACTTCATCCGCGTGGAAAAGTAACTTTTTACCCCCCTTTCAACCCCCTTTTCGCAATAAAAAGTAGCCTATGTCCTTTCTCAGGGTCTAGATCATCTGTATACCAAATTTAATTTAAATCCGTTCAGTAGTTTTGGCGTGAAAGAGTAACAGGCAGACAGAGTTACTTTCGCATTTATAATATTAGTATGGACTAGTGGCCCGCCCTCATTTCGTTACGGGATTAATAATATACTCAAGCACAAGAATTGGCTTTTAAGAGCGAGATAGCGTATCAGTAAAGGAGTATAAAATATTTTTTGTCCCCGTGTATTATCTCGTCCTCGAGTCTACAGCTTTAACTTGACATTGAACTACAATAAAGCGGAGTTTATTTATTATATTTATTGTATGAGTTACAACTTATACCCAATAAACGTCGCCAAACTTGGCGAAAGGCTAAGTAAGTCCCAACTCTTCATCAACCGAAACTTTTACTTATTTCGGTCACGAAATATTACGCGCCGAATCTGCCCCGATACTTTATCCCTTTTAGCCGTTCTTATCACTTGTGTCCCGCGCCATCTGGATTTAACACCGGACAAATCCGGACGCAGCCGTTGTCCGGATTTGGGAATCTACTGATTCAAACGGTCTGGTTCCCCAGTGCCACCAACGTGTAGCTTAGTGTATAAGATCGTGCGCCTTTGGCCGAGGAGTTCTCTTGTTTCGGAGAATCGACCTAAGTGACTTTGGTCGATTGGTATCTCTGGAAAGACGTCGTCGAAAATGATCTGCGAAAACTTCAGGCTAGACTAGCATTAGGTAGAAATTGATGTTAGTATAAGACAATCTAATTTATTAAAGAGCTAATGCATTCAAAGTTTAAATAAGATCTATTTCGTTTCAACATCCCTAAAGGCATACGACGGGACCAATTAATTTCGGTAAAATAACATCGCTCTAGGCTTATTCTTATTATCATTTATCTTTCTAATGGTATCAGAGTGATGGTTTTGTCCCGCCTTTCGTGCTCTGTCATCTTAGCGTGTAGTTCCCGGTTGCATCCAATGCTGTCGCTTCGGAGCCAGGGGTACGTTTACGCCATGATTCAGGTTTTGGAGAGGCTGGTAATTACAATGAAAGCGACTGCTGTCTGACCTTCACACCCTTAACGGGGAACCACACCAACTGAATCATAGTTACACCTTTCATGAAACGTGCAGGTTTCCTCACAATGTTTTCCCTCACTGCCGAGCTAATGGTACAAGTACGCACATAGATTTGAAAGATCTAGAGGTACTTGCTCGGATTCAAACTACGACCCTCTGTATGGAAAGTGCATTCTGATTCACTAAGCTATCATGTTTCCCGCCATTGGACTGTTTTATTTGCGTTAAGCTGGGCGAATACGTCACCACTTACGGGCGGCAGCAATTGATCCATCAGGTGATCCGTCTGCTCGTCTGCCAAACATCATATAAAAAAACCTTGAAAGAGACCTCGGGCTTTTTTGTCTATATTTGACTATTGGTTAATTTTTTCATCCATTTCTTCAGTATGACTACAGATAAAAAAAATACCCTTACTGATTACGCCTGAGTGTCACCGCGTCTCTCTTACGGACGAAAATATAAGTCAATAAAAAAAGATTGAATTTATAGACAACATCAAGACTGATGGGGAAACTGAAAAAACGAAACAGTTGCGCGATATATTTGACGCCCAGAGCCATCTATGGCGTACAGCTTGGAACTAATGTCCCAAAACGACGTAAGGGCGGGTATAACGTCGTACGAGTATAATATAATTTAATATAACTTCCCGTAAGGGTAAATAAATTGAATATGGAAATTACTTAGCGGGCGAGACGCCAACTTCTGATCTTATTAAATGGTTTATGTGTACTTATTAGGATAACTTTTCAAATAACACATAAAATATGTTTGATGGTAAACGTACGTGTACGGCTACGTTTTCTTTAGGTGTCTTGAAATAAAAATCAATCTTTCTCAATCACCTGGGAAAGTCACGCTTCGGCGTGAATGGGCCGGCTGGACCGGAGTGATACTACGGCCTCACAGAAAAAAAAAAATAAATAAAAATAATAAAATAAAACTTTATTGAAAAAATCGTCAGAACAATCAAATTCACAAGTCTACTTATACTAAGGGAGCAATTATTAGTTTGCTGCCTAAACTAGGAGTATCCTGTATCTTAGGCAGAAACAAAAAGAAGAAAGGACTTAATTAACAAATTAATTTTGCCAATAAAAAAAAAAAACTTAACATAACAACTTAGACACAGATGCGAATTCTAATAAACAAATACTTAAGAACTTAAAGACAGATCCGAGTAATAATAAAATTAATAAAAAAATGTGCATGTAAATAATGTAAACTAAATACCTACAAATAGGAGTAAACGTGATTATAATATGTAAACAATGACCCGGTTAGAAAATTTGATGACTGTGATAATTTCTTGACATAAATACCTCTTAAGTTGAAAAACGTCGATCTAGCGTTACCTAGAAACACCTTACAAAGACTAAGATTACATAATAAAACATTATAAACTTAATAAAATTAACGTTGTTCAAACCTTGCCTATCTAATAATTACACTATTGGGCGCCTTCATAATCTATGGACCTTATCAAGCGATATTCGGCCATTTTTCTGGCCGGACACTCAAGGTCACCAGTTTTGTGGTCGAATGGTTTTTTGTACTGCAAGCATGTGGCGCACTTGGGGGGCTCAGTCTGCTTTGGGCAATCCTTTTTTTCATGTCCTTGGTCTCCGCAGTGAGCGCAGGTGGTACTCTCTCCCCGACACGTTTTAGCGGCATGTCCGTACTGTTGGCACTTGTAGCACCTGGTAACAAGTGTAAAATCCCGAACAGGGCAGGACGACCAATTAACAAAGACTCTCTCATTTGTGATTAAGGCTTTACGTATCACTGCAGAGACCTCGATAACGTAGTTGCAGGTCTCTGCGTTTTTTCGGCCCGATTTATGACTGAGTTTGATAGAGCTCAAGAAATTCTCCATGGTCATGTTCGTCAGTTTGTCGACTAAGTTTTGCTGCCAGATACAATTGAATACATCAGTTTCCGTCATGGAAGTGGGTACTCCGATAACGACGATTCTGGGCCTACGTTTTTTAGGTTCGTCTAGAGTAAGGCCAGATGTAGTCAGCTGCTCCGATTTCTTGAGTTTATCAATGTCACCCTTTGAGTCAGTGCTAATAATCACACCACCATTCTTGGTTTTTTCGAAGACCCCTCACTTGCAGTTTCATTTTTTCCGGACGAATAATTTTTTGTATGAGGTTTTTGGTGTCCTCACTCGATTTGGATTTATCAGCAGGATATATTGCTACTGAACTAACACTTATTGGTCTAATAAAGTTTCATTCGCCTTTCTTCACCATGTCGGCAAAGGAGGCTGGGGCTGGGTTTGAGGAGACTGCAATAACTTGTCTTAGGTTTTGTAGCTCTTGCGAGAGGTCTTGATTTTCCTTGAGCGTGTGGAGGTGATTATGGTAATCAATGGCTTTGGTCTTTAGCGATTGATATTGAACGACTAATTGTGAAGTTCCCAGGCTGACGTTTCGGCATAAATTATTTATACGCAGTTTTTGGTCTGCGTTCAGTTTTCCCTCACATGAGATTACACATACCTCATTTAGGCATTTTTCGATTTTGTTCATCCACTCCTGTAGCTCGGGAGTGGAGATAATTGCAGGGCCGTCATCTTGGTAGTGCTGCTGATGCTGATGTTGGACATGCGAGGGCTGGGGCGCAGGAGTAGATGGAGGGCTTCGGACTGTTTTTCCGCTCTTAGTAAATGGACTTCCGTCCATTTTTATTATAAGTGGATATGTATTTGCTACAAATTACACATCACAATATAATTGAGTAGGTCACCGTTGCACAAACACAGTGACCCAGAAAAGTCTCTTCCGCAGATTATCACTAGGTCGCGAATTTGCTGTAGCAAATTGTTTATTTCAATTACACAGGTGTCACGTCTGTCCGCATCGGCGATCAAAGTACGAACAGAAGACTGGCACCTGCGCCGAGTGAGATAGTCGGTGGCAATCGCTTACGGTGATCCGTCTGCTCGTCTGCCACCTATCAAATAAAAAATATGGCTATTTTTTGTGCCATAAGTTTCTTTACGAGTTAGCAATATCTAATCGCTTCATTGAATTGAACTTTTGATCTTGTATTACAATAATTAAAGTTTATGAACAAATTATTAAAGGAACTGAAAGATGTTCAAACAAATTACAGACAACTCAATATACTTTGGGGTATAAAACAACAGCACCGTTTGCTCAGCGCGCAGTAAGCTGAGTTTAATTGAACTCTATTTGTTTACTCAAAGGACATTAAATTGACTGACCGGTTTCTTGGTAGTTAGTTGACTACGAATATTTCATTCATTTTAGGGTATAGATGGAGGCACGAAAGTATAGCGATGACCGTTATTTTGCGCACTTGTAAAAAAGAAGACTTTCTATGAAAATTGGTTTCTGCACACTCAAGGCCACAACTACACTTTCTTGCGGCAGACTATAAATAGGGTAAAAGGTTACTATCTTGTTTCACAGAGTTTGTTCTACGACTTTCGAAAATTCGTCAAAATTTTTTCGACTCCCCATACAAAATGAAAAGATATTTTTTATCAAAATAATCTTTAGCCAAAAGTAACCGAAGCGGAGGCGATTCTCGTGCACTCTACATTGAAGTCGAATTAAGATATTTTATACATTCGTCCAAACAAAGGAGGACGGGATCTCTGGGCCCAAAGTTATCAAAATGAAAAGCATCCTCAAAAATCGGTTATATTTTGTAAAGAAACTCACAAAATACTAGACCATTTTACAATCCAGAATATTAGGAAACTTAAAAACATCGTATAAAATTAACTATCGATATAAAGTGAATTTGATGACAACACAATAATCGTTAAAATGTATGAAAATCGTGTAAGAAATTGATAATCGATATTGTACCTAATCTATGAAGTACTGGGACTAATTAGAACTCTTCCGAGATGAAGTATGAGGTATAAATCTTTCAAAATAAGGCATCTTTAATTTGTATAATACTTGAGCCCACAAACGCATGAAATAGTTGCGTTCTCCTTTCTAATTCGACTCGAAGTGCCCGAGAATTGCTACTCTGCTCCAAAGATTTAAATCATAGATATGCCCTCGCCATACTTTGACCGCGCCGATTTGAGTCGCAACTTAAATAACCTAGTTTAACTCAACTGGGATTAGCGCTAATCAGTTGCCGTTTGCACTCGGTGACAGTTGTACGACACAGCTGCCTGGATTTTTGACAGGAAAAAGCACTCAAAATGCCTTCATGTGCCTATTTATTGTGCAAGAAAAATACTACAAATTCAAATAAAGCGAATGGTGTAACATTTCACTCGTAAGTATTTATATTTCATCAATAATTTAATTTATTTTATTTTGTTGACAAAACATCAAAGTCTGATCGGCCAACGCGTGACAGAGAGAGTAGTATTGGCAATAACTGTGAGACAAAAAGAGACAACATCATTATCTCGGCGGCCAATATACTTAGACCCGCTGTAGTACTCAGAACTCAGTTGATAACAGCTCATTTGTAAATGGTTGGGAAAAGTACGGTAGCGTCAGCAGTTTCGATAGGCATTGTTTTAATGGCGGTCAGATATAAAATAGTAATTTTATTTTGACTAGAAATCCATAAACATGCAAATAATAATTACGTATTCTTTTTAAGTGAACGTTTATTGTTTTAGATTACTGCAAGATCCGCGTTTAAAAGAAACATTGATCAAAGTTATCCAGCGGGATCGAAGGGATGAATACTGGTTACCTGGACAATTTAGTCGAATTTGCTCTTCTCATTTCAAAGAAAATGATTTATGTTTGATTCTCCTGACCTAGGAAAATCAAATATAAATCATTTTTATATTTGATTCTCCTAGATCTCCTAGGTCGTAAAGTTACAAGTATTATAGGTATTTGTGTTTCTTCTGTTGTCTTAATCTATAACACAAGTGCTTAGCTTAGGTTAAGCTACCTACTTAGTACGGAGTCGGGACATTAAATCTGGGGTTGTGTTAATTAATTATTAAATTATAGTAAATATTACTCATATTATTTCTTAAGGAATAGTAGGGCAAAGGCCGTTATCATAGAAATCAAGTCATAGCTACTATGATGGGATTAGGCATAATCACCACACTTTATGCGGTTTGGTGATCAAACCCGATATTCGCTCTGTTAGAGTCTATTAGAGTAATTTATTTGAATAAATAGATAAATGTAACGTAACATTTAGAAATAAAATGTCCTTTAAATAAAATTGCTTTTAAATTTGGGAATTGTTTTATTTTTAGTTCCCAGTATGAAAATTTTGCTGACCGTATTTTATCCTCATAGATAATGACTTTCTATGACACGCACACGTCATGTCATCAAAATATTGCCTCGTTTTTAGGTGTCAGGGCATATCTATGATTTAAATCTTTGCTCTGCTCCCTATTCGGTCGTATCGCACTAGTGTCCCATCAAAATATGAGGGTAAGGAAATAGAGTACACGTATTTGCGCACACACTTAAGCACTATAAAATATCCTGCAAACGTAGCTGATCGTTAAGATCGGCCGCAGTAACCGAATCTGTTATTATTATTATTATTATAATCATCATCATCATCATCATCAGCAACCCACGCTCGTCCACTGCTGGACATAGGTCTCGCCTAATGCACGCCACCGCTCCCGATTTTCGGCCACTCTCATCCAGCTCACTCCAGCCAGCCTTCGAATGTCGTCATCCCATCTTGTAGCAGGGCGTCCAACACTACGTTTGCCGAGTCGCGGTCACTCAAGGACTTTATGGCTCCAACGGTTGTCAGTTCTGCGGCTAATGTGACCAGCCCACTGCCACTTCAGTTTGCTAAATCGGTGGGCTATGTCGGTGACTCTGGTTCTCTGTCGGATTACATCATTTCTGATGCGGTCCTTCAAAGATACTCCGAGCATAGCCCTTTCCATAGCTCTTTGAGCGACATTGAACCGGTGGATTAGTCCAGCCGTGAGCCGTTATTATTATAATATAAATAACATAGGTAATCTAAGGGAATGGACTAGTATACGTATGACAACAATTTTTTTTCTTTATCGTTTACTCAGAACGGTTGATGGAAAAACGTTGTTAAAGAGATGTAATGTTTACCATTACACACTGTATACTGTCCCCTTTGCAGAGCAAAGACCTCCATCATAGAAACCAAGTCATCGCTACAAATGATGGGATTAGGCTTAATCAACACGCTTGCCTAATTCGGATTGGAGATCATCATCATCATAAACCCAACCTGTATTCGAAACATTAAAAACATACTTTTTGCTCAAAGCGGGAGTCGAACTGGAAAATTCGCATTAAAATACTTAACGCAATAGCGTAAAATGGATACACAGAACTTTTATATTAAATTTGTGTTCTGCTAGGAATGTGAACTGTGGAGCCTTTTTCCTGTGTTTTGGCTAAGTAATTTAATAAGCGTTTCTTCATAATTATGTCCAAAATAAAAAAGATTTTCAGTTACGATTAAACATAGGTACATTTTGCTTACTAAAACTGTTACAACAACAATACTGGTAGAGTAAAAAAGCATGAAATTCACCCCATTTATAAGGAGACTAGTGGCCCGCTCTCACTTCGCTTCAGGAACGTAATTCAGAAATGAACCAATAGATGGCACTGTGCTAAATTACATCGCGCAAGCGTTTCGTGTTTTCGGTTTACCTATAAGCCTTGTCGTTGTCTATAGAAGTTATCTCTTTATAAATGGTATAGATAACTTTTGTAGACATTTACAAGTTATAAATGTAACCCGAAATTAGGAACCACTTGCGCGACCCCCAAGTCTTGTGATTTTCGATAAGAAAAGACATTGGCGGATATTGCACGAAAAGTATTAATAAAAACTTTTTTTGCGAAATATATTTCTATTAATTATATACTCAAGCACAAGAATTGGCTTTTAGAAGCGAGATAGCTTATCAGTAAAGGAGTATAAAATATTTTTTGTCTCCGTGTATTATCTCGTCCTCGAGTCTACAGCGTAAACCGAAAACCGGCGTGAAGCAGCCCCTGTGCTGTGTTTCGCCGAGTGAGTGAGGGTACCGGAGGCCCACTCGGGGGGGAAGGGGACAAATGGTTGGCAGCGCACTTGTAATTCCACTGGTGTTGCAAGTGTCCATGGGCGGCGGCAATTGCTTACCATCAGGTGATCCGCCTGCTCGCCTGCTACCTATCAAATAAAAATAAAAAAATTGAACTACAAAAAGCGGAGTTTATTTATTATATTTATTGTATGAGTAACAACTTATACCCAATAAACGTCGCCAAACTTGGCGAAAGGCTAAGTAAGTCCCAACTCTTCATCAACCGAAACTTTTACTTATTTCGGTCACGAAATATTACGCGCCGAATCTGCCCCGATACTTTATCCCTTTTAGCCGTTCTTATCACTTGTGTCCCGGGCCATCTGGATATAACTCCGGACAAATCCGGACGCAGCCGTTGTCCGGACTTGGGAATCTACTGATTCAAACGGTCTGGTTCCCCAGTGCCACCAACGTGTAGCTTAGTGTATAAGATCGTGCGCCTTTGGCCGAGGAGTTCTCTTGTTTCGGAGAATCGACCTAAGTGACTTTGGTCGATTGGTATCTCTGGAAAGACGTCGTCGAAAATGATCTGCGAAAACTTCAGGCTAGACTGGCATTAGGTAGAAATTGATATTAGTATAAGACAATCTAATTTATTAAAGAGCTAATGCATTCAAAGTTTAAATAAGATCTATTTCGTTTCAACATCCCCAAAGGCATACGACGGGACCAATTAATTTCGCTAAAATAACATCGCTCAAGGCATATTCTTATTATCATTTATCTTTCTAATGGTGTCAGAGTGATGGTTTTGTCCCGCCTTTCGTGCTCTGTCATCTTAGCGTGTAATTCCCGGTTGCATCCAATGCTGTCGCTACGGAGCCAGGCGTACGTTTAAGCCATGATTCAGGATTTGGAGAGGGCGGTAATTACAATGAAAGCGACTGCTGTCTGACCTTCGCACCCTTAACGGGGAACCACACCAACTGAATCATAGTTACACCTTTCATGAAACGTGCATTTTTGCTCACAATGTTTTCCCTCACTGCCGAGATAATGGTTCAAGTACGCACATAGATTTGAAAGATCTAGAGTATTTGCTCGGATTCAAACTACGACCCTCTGTATGGAAAGTGCATTCTAATTCACTAAGCTATCATGTTTCCCGCCATTGGACTGTTTTATTTGCGTTGAGCTGTGCGAATACGTCACCACTTACGGGCGGCAGCAATTGATCCATCAGGTGATCCGTCTGCTCGCCTGCCACACATCATATAAAAAAACCGGCCAAGTGCGAGTCGGGCTCGCGCACAAAGGGTTCCGTAGCAGCAAATATAAGATTTTTAAAGGTGTACAATACTGTAGTATATTCTTTGATCTATCTTATAAGGTTCAGCCATCGTTTTCAGTGTAAGCACAATAACTTAACCAAAATTACAGTTAAATCAACCTATCTCAAAAACTATAAGAGATACTTTGATCAAACCAAAAAATCGTTGAAAGAGTTAATTAGCATGCATCACCTCTATTTTTTTTAGAATTTTATACCCCGTAGTTATAAAAATAGAGGGGGGGGGGACATACTTTTTTACGACTTTGAGAGCTGATATCTCAAAAAACCGTTCACTTTAAGAAAAATGTTTTTTAGAAAACTTTATATCATTTTAAAAGACCTTTCCATTGATACCCCACACGGGTATGTACATCGAAAAAAAAATTTCATCCCTCAGTTACATGTATGGGGGGCCCCACCCCCAATTCTTTTTTTTACTATTTAGTGTCATATTTTTGTAGCGGTTCATACAACACATATTCCCATCAAATTTCATCACTGTAGTACTTATAGTTTCCGAGTAAATCGGCTGTGACAGACGGACAGACGGACAGACGGACAGACGGACAGACGGACAGACGGACATGACGAAACTATAAGGGTTCCGTTTTTGCCATTTTGGCTACGGAACCCTAAAAACAGATGCCTGCAGGATTGAGCAAAGAGACCTTGGGCTTTTTTGTCTATATTTGACTATTGGTTAATTTTTTTCAGTCATTTCTTCAGTATGACTACAGATAAAAAAAATTACCCTTACTGATTACACCCGAGTGTCACCGTGTCTCTCTTACGGACGAAAATATAAGTCAATCAAAAAAGATTGACTAATTACTATACAGATTGAATTTATAGACAACATCAATACTTATAGGGAAACTGAAAAAACGAAACACTTGCGCGATATATTTGACGCCCAGAGCCATCTATGGCGTACAGCTTGGAACTAATGTCCCAAAACGAAGTAAGTGCGGGTATAACGTCGTACGAGTGTAATATAATTTAATATAACTTCCCGTAAGGGTAAATAAATTGAATATGGAAATTACTTAGCGGGCGAGACGCCAACTTCTGATCTTATTAAATGGTTTATGTGTACTTATTAGGATAACTTCTCAAATAACCAAAATACATTCACACGTAAAATACGTTTTTCATGGAAAATGTATGTGTACCTACAGATGTCAATGTGTCATCCCCATACATTATCACTCAATTTGACACATGCAAAATGTCAAAATGCATAGAAACTTGTCATTGACATCTGTCAGTTTACTTTACATGATTATGAATCAGAGTGTAGATAGCCGTACCTACGTCTTCTTTGGGTGTCTTGAATTCAATCTTTCACAATCACTGTGGGAGAGTCACGCTTCGGCGTGAATGGGCCGGCTGGACCGGAGCGATACTACGGCCTCACAGAAGACTGGCACCTGCGCCGATTGAGTAAGAGGCCCAAAAAGAGGTTAAAGGTTGGCAGTTGACTTGTGACTCTACTTGTGTTGCAGGTGTCTATGGGCGGTGGCAATCGCTTACGGTGATCCGTCTGCTCGTCTACCACCTATCATAACAAAATATTTATATATAATTTTGTGCCATAACCTTCTCTACTAGTTAACAATATTTAATCGCTTCATTGAATTCGACTTTTGATCTTGTATTACAATATTAAAAGTTTGTGAACAAATTATTAAAGGAACTGAAAGATGTTCAAACAAATTACAGACAACTCAATATACTTTGGGGGTATAAAACAACAGCACCGTTTGCTCAGTCAGCAGTAAGCTGAGTTTAATTGAACTCTATTTGTTTACACAAAGGACGTTAAATTGACTGACCGGTTTCTTGGTAGTTTGTTGACTACGAATATTTCATTCATTTCAGGGTAAATAGGGTAAAAGGTTGCTATCTTGTTTCTAGTTTGTTCTACGACTTTCGAAAATTCGTCAATTTTTTTTCGACTCGCCGATCGCGTCAGAACTGCATGGTATCCGATTCATACAGTTTTGACGCAAACTCTGTATAGCCTCAAAGTGATTCATACAGTTCTGACGCGAACTCTTCTTAATAGTGAGTATAGGATTTTGATTATCTACTTTTGCTGTTGACTGTACAAAATGAAATGATATTTTTTTATTGAAATAATCTTTATCCAAATCAAAAAGTAAGTTAAGTCGTAACTCTCGTGTTCTCGATATTGAAGTCGAATAAGAGATTTGTAAGGACGAATGTATGAAAGACTAGACTTCCACGAGAATTGCCCTTGATCCTTTTTCGGTCGTATCACAATGGAGTTCCATCGAAATATGAGGGTAGGTAAGGGAATAAAGAGTGCAGGTGTTTGCGCACAAACTTGAGCACTATAAAATATCCTGCAAATGTAGCTGATCGTTAAGATCGGCCGCAGTAACCGAATCTGTTATTATTATTATTATAATACTAGCGGCCGCCCGCGACTTCGTACGCGTGGAGTTAATTATTGACACTTATCGTCATATTTTGGACAATCCACACAGTATATTTTTATAAATTGTAGCCTATGTGTTATTCTGATGTATAAGCTATATTGTGGTAAAGTTTCATTCAAATCCATTCAGTAGTTTTTACGTGAAAGAGTAACAAACATCCATACATCCATACATCCTTACAAACTTTCGCCTTTATAATAGTAGTAGGATAAAGTAAATATACAAAATATCAGTTTAAATACTAGATTTCACTTATCAAGTTTTTAGAAGTGTTTCTTTGAGTGAGAACGAGTGTTAAAAGTCGGTCACGTTCTAACTTTTGCTTTAGCCTAGAGGCGCGTGATACAACTTTTAGAGTAAGTGCACGTTAAGATACTGGTGGAGGCCGCTACGCGCAACCACTAGTGACTCGGTGGTTGCCACTTAATGGGTCCATCGATCGTAGGACAGTACTGAATTTGATTGTATAACATTATCTTCTGTCTTCTATACTATTTATAAAGAGATAACTTCTATAGACAACGACAAGGCTTATAGGTAAACCGAAAACACGAAACGCTTGCGCGATGTAATTGGGCACAGCGCCATCTATTGGTTCATTTTTGAATTACGGTCCCGAAGCGAAGTGAGGGCGGGCCACTAGTGTTTTTTTTTATGTGATAGGTAGCAAACGAGCAGGCGGATCACCTGATGGTAAGCATTTGCCGCCGCCCATGGACACTTGCAACACCAGTGGAGTTACACGTGCGCTGCCAACCTTTAATCCCCTTCCCCTCCCCGGGTGGGCCTCCGGTACCCTCACTCACTCGGCGAAACACAGCACAGTGTTGAATACAACTAAAGTACAAAACAGCACCGGCAGCGCGGATGCATTGCCGGCCTAACTAAAAGGCCCGCAACGCATCCGCGCTCCTTCTGGTGTAGCTGATGTCCATGGGCGGCGGTGTTCACTTACCATTAGGTGACCCGCTTGCTCGTTTGTTTTCCTATATTATTCAAAAATACAAAGAAATGGGGCACAGTGGCCGAGTTTAGCCATCTGATACTGGCAGAACGTGTTTTCTTGATGGTATGTCGAGAAAGCACGTTATGCCGTTGATCCTGCGCCCATTCTCTCTTCGGTTGTGTCACACTGGTGTCCCATCGAATTAACAGGATAGGAAATAAGAGTTTTTTGATTACGTAGACGGTCTAGAATGCCACCTTTTGCACTATAATATGCGGTTCACTCTTCCTTAAAATGTCCAGGTTATAGTGGTCAGGAAAAAACAACCTCGGCAGGAAGTTCCACTCCTTAGCCGTTCGTATGATAAATGTGGAAGCAAATCGCTTCCACCATTTGCATCTCTGCATTTGCATCTGCGTTTGTGCACACACTTAAACACTTTAACAAATCCTGCTTACGTGGCCGATTGTTAAGACCTGCCGTTGCCGAATATCGGTTTATATTTCCTACAGATTGTGGTCGCGTGTTCTGGCCACCACAAGTAGCTCAATGTGCAAAATTTTACGAGTAGTCACGTGGAACGCATCTCCACAACACCCGTCGCTGCTCGCCGAGGCGGAGAATAGATTTCTGAATTACTTTTTCTTGAGCGAACTTGAACTGGAAATGTTACCGAAGCATGTCAAGAGACTTTTGACTTTGAAACTGGGGCCACTTACTGAATCGCAAAACTGTTTCTAGAAATATGAATAAAGGGCTTATTTTATTTTGGTTCATACACTTATGAATGAATGTTTCACTTTCAGACCAGTTAACATAGTGCAAGCTAGCGGACAAGAAAGTTGCCGTTTTTCGCCGGTCTTCTGTGAAACCGTCACTTTTTTTATGATATACGTAGCAAGCTGAAGTGGCAGTGGGCTGGCCATATTTGCCGCAGAACTGACAACCGTTGGGGTAAACGAGTTCTGGAGTGGAGACCGCGTCTTGGTAAACGCAGTGTAGGACGACCTCAGGCCAGATGGAGTGACGATCTGCGCAAGAGGGCTGGCTGGAGCTGGATGCGAGTAGCCGAAGATCGATCAAAGTGGCGAGCATTTGGAGAGGCCTATGTCCAGCAGTGGACTGCAACAGGCTGATGATGATGATGATGACGTGGCAGACACCGTAGCAGATCACCCGATGGTAAGCGATTCCGCCTTCACTTTGGTCAATCCGGCTCTAGTTAAGTTTAAGTCTCCTGCGCTAGTAAAGAAGTTTCTTAAGAAGACGGCCTAAATAGACACGACATAATATCAATTGTATTGGCATTAAAAAGGAATTTCGAATACGACTTTAAGACTGGTAAATTCTTACCATCATATTATTTCTCTCCTACATTTTGATATTGTAATTTTTCCTCAGACCCTCGAGTTCACACTCGGTTATACGTAACGCCCAACTCCCCGAACCGTAAGATTGCGCCTTAGGAGCACATGCAAGCAATTTCATATCAAAAGTCACGTCTGAGACAGCCGGTGAGGGCGGAGGGGAGGTGAGATTGCCGTGAGAAAACTCTGTATTAATGTACGGCCACGTTTCCGTTAAGATGGAAAATTTTGAGTCAAGTGGGTTTGGCTTGGGTACTGTATAACGTTGTGATGGATCGAAAACAGTGGAGAGCCACGCTTCGGCATGAATGGGCCGGCTCCACCGGAGTACCACCACATCCTCATAGAAAGCCGGCGTGAAGCAGGCATGCGCTGTTTTTCGCTGCGGCGTGAGTGAGGGTACCGGAGGCTCCAGGGAGGAGACCAGGGAAGAGGGGTTAAAAGGTAAGCAGCGCACCTGTGACACTGGTGTTGCAAGTGTTGCACTGATGCGCGGCGGTAATCGCTTACTATCAGGTGATCCGTCGACTCGTCTGCCACCTAGGTATATCATAAAAAAAAGAACTCACTCACTCCCGCAAGCTTCGTAAGTTCACCTGCATGATGTAATTGGTGGGTTCATATTATATTTTGCCGCGACTGTCCAAAATGTAATCTTAGTCTGTATCGAGATGTTTGTATTGTTTTGTGCGCTATCAAAATGCTTAAACACACACACAGCTAGCGCGCTGTACTTAATTATTACTACTACATACTTGCGTGGCTGAAGTGGCAGTGGGCAGGGCACATTGCGAGGAGAACAGACAGAAGAGAAACAGAAGGTCCTTGATTGGAGGCCACGTGGAGGATTCCGCAGCCGTGGCAGGCCTCCCACCAGGTGGACCGACGATATGGTGAAGGTCGCGGAGCCCATTGGATGTGGGTGGCACAGGACGTATTGTGCGCTATGAAAATGCTTCAACACGTTAGCTGCAATTAATATTATCCCTACTGTGTCGTTACTGTCATCTCTAAGTACACTATGTGGGGGGTACGCAAATCACTCCGCCATATTAAAGGGATCACGGCAAGGTGAGGCCGTATGTACGTACTAAGCTGCAATTTTGACGTTTTTATTTGGAATATTTTCTACAAAGCCGTCTACACTTTTATGCGTAAGCAGATTAGTACAATATTATTTTTTGATAATGTTTTACATAGAGCTGCTTTAATTTACATATTTTTCAGATATTTACATCAGAAAGAGGATTGCGTATGAATAAATTTTGTTGATATCAAGGGTGGCAAACCAACTTTGCTATCTATCTACTATAGGTACAGTCAGCCACATCAGGTTACCACAACTTGTCAAATTTCCTCAATTGATATTCAACCTAACGTGTATGTACAGTAAGATAAGTACGTACTATTAAGAGAGAGATAAATTATGTAGCCACCGACAAGTTTTATATACAAATCGAAAAGGCAAACTATCTCGATGCAATCAACACCTAGCAGCGCCATCTATTGGTAGAGAGTAGAACTTATGTCCTGAAACACTGATCGAGACAGTTTCTACCAGACCTTTCTATTGACCTTCGATCGATGGTAGCATAGATATTTCGACTGACGCTGATCGATATGTTTAACCATACGAACGGTATCCGTCGATCATTTATAGCTACAATACCAGTTTAACATCTTCGATCGACGTTCGACGATCGATTGGCCTGGGAGCACCCTTATTTTCAAAATACCAACTCTCAAACCCGGAACTAAAAGCCACGGCGAGAACTAACGGAATAAAAGATGTTTAAAACGCGCCCGGACCCGTGACTTTTGACCTACAGCGCGGAATGCAAAATGTATAAAGGTCAGCTATATAAAAGCAGCTAATAAATATATAATGTACGCTCCCTAGCTAATTACGCCGGTGTGTCTTGAACAGGGTTATTCGCTGAATGCCCTCGCTTCTAGGATTTTGCTGTTGTTTTAAGCCACCATAGGCGTAACAATAATGAAACGAACAAAACTACATAATAACCCTTTATTCATGAAAATATAAAGAGTAGATATCTTTTTCAAGCAGGGCAGGAAAAAATACTATAAAATAACCAGTTACTAATTTTCATCTTTGGTATACCTACGAGTATATAGCAATTATTTGCAATTTATTCTGAAGTAAATATTGCACTTTAAAAATCATCGACGGGTTCAGGTGGGACTCGAATCCACAACCTTCCACAGTCTAGACTGTGGAAGATTTTTTAAATGCAATATTAACCAGTTACTAGTTACCGCCCATAGACAGTACAACAACAGTATACCCCACCCGGTCCCACTAGAATACCAGCGTTGCGGCGCCGCAGATAGCGCCGTAGCAGCAAATGCTGAGGTCGGGACCTGATTGACCACACATACTCACACCTTTTTTCTTGTATTCTGTTGTTATCTGTACGTGTTACTATTATATTCTCGTGTTTTAATACCTACTGTAAAGTTGCTTTCCGTTCTGTTCTGTCATGTTGTTTTCTGTGCTGTGAATGTTGTGATGGTCAATAAATGTATTTTCTTTCTTTCTAGTCACAAGTGCGCTGCTAACCTTTCCCTCCAATTGAGGGTTCCCGCCGGTATTCTGTGAGACCGTGGTATCACTCCAGTCGAGCCGACTTATTCATGCCGAAGCGTGGCAATCCCACAGTAGGGATTATAGCCCTAACACACAATAGTTAGTCAATTTGCAATAATCGATATTCTTATCACATCTCTCAGGCCGCTAATTTGTTTAATGGCGGCCAACTTAACCTTGCCTTCACACCTGGGCAAATCATGTCAGACCCTGGCATAATTGAGCAGGGAACATCGAAAGCCACTTGCTCACATTAGACGGATTTCGGATGAGCCTGCTTAAGGATGCGTGAAAACGTACCTACTTTATTATTAGATAGTAAACGAATAGATCGTTTCGAACTACTATTGACTGCTGCTATTGTAATACTATACTGTAATTATTTTGTACGTTATCTATCGTATCTATCTAACTCCATCACCATCTCAACCTAAGGGGATTAGAACCAAACTATATCTATATACATCCTTAACGTGGGTGAGCCTTGCTTCGGCATGAATGGGCCGGCTCGACCAATGTGATATCACGGACCTACAGAAGACCTGCGTGAAGCAGCCCCCGCACTGTGTTTCGTCGAGTGAGTACCGGAGGCCCAATTGGAGGGAGAGAGGGTAATGGTTGGCAGCGTAATTGAGATTCTACTAGGGTTGCAGGTGTCTTATGGGCGGCAGTTATCGCTTACCATCAGGTGACCCGTCTGCTCGCCTGCCACTTATCACAAAAAAAATCCAAAGGAATTAATTTTCACTAAACTACCATCGCTACCTCCCACATAGTTTGTATGTATCTTGCTTATTTTTAATGTCTTTGGTGGCAGACGAGCAGACCGAGCACCTTCTCAACCAACCTAATCGTGAACTGCCGCCGTCCATAGACACACCTGCAACACCAGTGTTGGTGTTCTCTTATTTCAGAATGTAAGTCACATTGAATATTTACAACATTTTCTTTTTTCTTTCTTATTTCTCCTCCTTTCTTATGAAAAAGTGCTAGCAATGAGGAGTATAAGTGAGCATCCTAAAAAACGTTAATTAAATAAAGCACTCTTGCTAATTATTTCATCATTGTCCTTAGTTTACCTTCATTACGTAACTCCGCTACAATTCACATCGACATTACATAACATGTAACATAACGTGTACCAAAACCAACCGGGGTCGTCTCATGTTATGTACGTACAGCCACACATCAAAGTATACAAAGTTGTCAAATTTCTTCAATCGACTCTCATCTTACTGTCAAACATATAAGGTTGAATATCAATTGAGTAAATTCGACAGGTTGTGGTAACCTGATGTGTGGCTGACTGTACAAGCGGGTACAGTCGGGACGGAACAAGCTTTGATCACAAATTAGCAAGGCGCGCGTTTCTCTCTGGCTACACCCATTGCCGGCGGAATCGAGCGAGGCTGTTGTGTATCAAGATTTCTGTAGCACTGTATATTCAATTGATGTATAATTTCCAGCTTTCATTGCGTAATGTGTAAACGTACTTGTAAATATTGTACAAACAGGCGAATCAAGAATCTACTGCCTTTTTTGAAGTCGGAAAAGAAATCACAGTTTATAAAGACAGGCTATTTGGATAGTAATGTAATTAACCTTCTTTGTTTAAAAAATCTGTTTTAGCAGTTCTTCTGTATTTCTGTACATAATACAACACGTAGGTACTGATACAAAAGTTTAATTTTTAACTAAACATTTCAGAATGCCAATGTCCTACAAAATATAGATAATGTAAGTAATCTGTTTGTAATGCTCCATACAAGTGTATATGGGATGCAAAAATATATCTACATGTTCCATTTTGAAATAAAATAGCGTAGTCCTATAACCATAGAACCAGTGAAAAGCGAACCGGGCATATGTGTATGAAAATTAGCTCGTCGCTCGATTTATTTGCTACCCAGTGGGGTATTATACCCTAAATTATTTATTATAGTGGCCCGCCCTCACTTCGCTTCGGGACCGGAATTCCGAAATGAACCAATAGATGGCGCTGTGAACCAATAGATGTCGCTGTGTATAATTACTCCGCGCAAGCGTTTCGTGTTTTCGGTTTACCTATAAGCCTTGTCGTTGTCTATTGGTGTTATCTCTTTATAAATAGTATAGATTATACGAGACGAGCAAACGGATCAACTGATGCTCTTATGTTTGCTTGCCAGCTTTAAAAACGAATGTATATTTTCGAACTTAGATTTTCTCAACCCTAAGATAAGAAAATATTGCTATGCAATTCCTCAAATCTCATATGACATATCGGAATATCGTCGGTTCCCTCCGCGTATGAGTTGAAAGCACATGCCTTGGAACATCTAAATATCTGAGTATTGAATACTTGAACTGGAGGCTAATAGAGCAGTCGGTATTTACATATGAATGCGCGTGGAATGAAGGAAATGCGGGAGACGGGATTGGGACTAGTGAATAGGTACCTTTAAATATGCGGTACAGGGTCGAATAAATGCCTAGGTGGCTCAGTAAGTCGGACTTAAACCGATTTATTGCGGATGACGCCTTAAGGCGTCATTCAAATCTTTCACGTATGGCGTATGACGCCGAATGGCGTCTTAAATAATTGATATCTAATGCCGACTGAATGTGAACACAAGTAAAAATCATAACAAAAAGGGAAATGTGTTCAATCATGGCGGAAGACGCCTAAGGGCGTCACTTTACTGTATGGCGGCTGACGACAGTAGGCGTCACAGAAGATTTGTTAGCCGCCATGGGCAAAAGTCCCTAAAAGTGGGTTACGCAATGAAGCGACGGCCGCCTTTGGTTCGATCCCCGGGCCGTGCCAAAAATGTGTATCTGAGTTTATCTGTTCTGAAAATCTTAGTATCAGCCCGAAGTCTGGAAGCTGCCGGTCTTGGACCCCTGTCCCACATTTTGCACAGTCAACAGCCAAAGTAGATGAGCAAAATCAAAAACTCTATACTCACTATTGAACAGAGTTCTCTCTCATCAGAACTTTATGTTGTCAAAGTCATACAGTTCTGACGCAAACTCAGTATAGCCACAGAATACTTAATAGTACAAGGTACAGAAAACCCACTTCTAAAAACCGTTTATAGAAAAATAATGCCTCAGGCTATAACATAAAGAATATCGGCGGTTTTCATAGAAGTGGTGACTTGAACTAAAGCTCCGCTACCCTTAACGACTTAGGTATCAATGGATTGCTCATTAAGTAAATAATCTAAAACAGCATCACTGTTTTCTTATAAAAGCAGGAATTTCTTATATTACCGATGTTTTGTTTAGAGGTTAGAATAGAATAAGTACCTTATCTACGTCACTAAGAAATTACTATAATAAACCGTTATTTGATTAGCTGTCACACCAGTAGTCACTTCCATGATGTGGTAAATCGCTATGTATGAGACTATACTTGTAAACGGGAACAAAAACCACAAAAAATGAATTAAGTACGTTAAATTAAATACAAACAATTTGATACTACTCGTAATCAGATGACAACCATTTGACCACAGAGTATATTGTATTTGACACCTCGAAAAATCATAGATAAAGAATTTAAAAATAAGGTTGCACTACAGTCAGTCGCCAACAAACAGTAAGATTTAAGCTTGGTTTGAACTGATTTTATGAGATACTCCCGCTTTATCTCAATGTAAAAATATTTTTATTTAAATGTCCTTTTAAGCAGCTATATTGTCATATTTTTTTTATCAAGGGTAATTGTTAAGTCTAATCAGACCGACGTTCTTTGAAATTCCGACCGCCCAACGTTCAATTCATACCTAGAAGTGCGTTCTCTTTCTATCGCACGCAACTGTCGCACATGCGTCGCCGCTCGCTCGTGATTTTCTACTGATCGTCCCCTCCAGAGGGGACGCCGCATAAACTTGCAAATTCGTAGGTACACGCGGAGTGGGACAGGCCTGGTATAGCCTCAAAGTGGTTCATACAGCTCTGACGCGAACTCCGCTCAACAGTGAGTATAGAGTTTTTGATTTGATCATTTAATTTTGCTTTTGTCTGTACAATAACTATTATCATTTGTAAAAACAAACCTCAATTCCTTTGTGTTTACTCAGGCAGGGGTGGAAAACCACAGATACGTAAAACCTCGCAACGTCAACAGGTAAACATTTCAGATGAAAACTCTGCAGTGAAACGGTAATCTCACGTGTATACGCGTATACACGAGTGTATACGAGTATATACGGGAAGCTAATGGAGGAGGATTCCGGATTAGCATCTAAATGCCGAGGAATGGAGGCGATAAGCGACGCTGTTCAGTATTTCTCTGTACAATTCCACCCTACGATTTCAATGGGGTGAAAAACTGAAGTAAAAATAATTTTGGTATGCACAAAATGGACGAAATAAAATTGTCGATTACAGGCTGGATAGAAACCACTTTTTTAAGAAGAAAAATGTTATGTTGCTTTTTGAACTCAAACATCTGTAGCGCTACCATGAGTTTACAGTGACAGAACTCGCTAGCGTCTGCGTAAAAAAAAATGTATGAAAAAGTGTACAGCGCCTCTAGCGGTCACTTGAGAAACTAAAATCTGTAGTATCGAGTTAAGCGCTACGAGTTGACACTGAAAACTGACATAACGTAAACTATTGCTCTGTCTCTTTCAAATGCATCACAATGAAAGAGACAAAGCGATAGTTTTCGAAATACCACGAGTTACAAATTTGACGTTAGGTATCGAAAAATACTTTACGATTGTAGTTAAGTAACTCACTTGTCAAATATGGAGTGAAAAGGTGTTTTGATTTTACAAAATATTTAACATATATTGAGTATAATGTCGGAAAAAAGATATCTAGCGTGGAACAATATTGACGGCGGCTGCATTTCAAGATGAACGACACTCACAAGCAAAATCTTAGAAACAGCTACATAGGGCGTGATGACAAGCACGTCACTTTCTGCGTAAATAACGCACTCGCTATCGAGCTAACGCTAACGTTTTTAAACCCTACGTACGTGTTCAATCGAAATCTATTCGACGCCCGTTTACTCGCTCGCTATCGACTGTAGTAACGTTACGTTACTTTTCGATGCCAACTCATGGTAGCGCTACTGAGTACTTCGATCTAACTATCGGAACCCAACTGACAACCAATAGTGCAAAACTGTCGATAATACATTTTAATTGTTTTATTTTTATCCTTTCAGATTAATCGGATATGTAACACTCGATAGTATTGCCGTTATTATTGCTAAAATTTCCCTATATATAGCCTACTAGCGGCCGCCCGCGACTTCGTCCGCGTGGAAAAGTAACTTTTTACCCCCTTTTAACCCCTTACTACCCCCTTTTCGCAATAAAAAGTAGCCTATGTTCTTTCGCAGGGTCTAGATCATCTGTATACCAAATTTCATTTAAATCCGTTCAGTAGTTTTGGCGTGAAAGAGTAACAGACAGACAGACAGACAGACAGACAGACAGACAGACAGACAGAGTTACTTTCGCATTTATAATATTAGTATGGATTGATAGTGGACTGTTGATAGCCAAATATAGCACCCCGGTGTAGGTATTAGGTAGCCAGAGTTCCATGTTTAACTATATATGCATGTATTACCGTGGGAGAGTCAAGCTTCGGGATGAATGAGCCGGGTCGACCGGAGTGATACCAAGGCCTCACAGAAGACCGGCGTGAAGCAGCGCCTGAGGTGTTTCGCCGAGTGAGTAAGGGTACCGGAGGCCCAATTGGGGGGAAAGGGGGTTAAAGGTTGGCAGCGCACTTGTGACTCTATTGGTGTTGCAGGTGTCTATGGGCGGCGATATTCGCTTACCATCAGGTGATTCATGGCGCGTGTGCCACCTATCACAAAAAAAAAATGTGGCTTAAGCTACTCGGATCAGATCGGCGTTTGTGCTGTTATCTATCTATATCTTCTATACTATTTATAAAGAGATAACTTCTATGGACAACGACACGCCTTATAGGGAAACCAAAAACACGAAACACTAGCGTAATGTAATCGACGCCCAGCGCCATCTATTGGTTCAATTTGGAACCACTGTCCCGAAGCGAAGTGAGGGCGGGCCACTATTAGATATTTATTGACTTAACTTCAAACAAACAACCTTCTTCCGCGTTAATTTATTTTAATGTAAAGCGATTATATATCTTCCCGGTTTAATTAATCAATTCAGGAACTCGAAGGAACGCATTTAAAACACGCAATCAATTTCTCCAGATAAACAATTTGCAATTAATGAATTCTCGAGATTCTTAGAGATTTATGGTATTTCTTATGAAATTGATTGCTGCTACCCATTCTAACACTGTTTGTCAATGAATGCGTATTTAACTTACGTAGGTACTGTTTGTGCCTTGACTTCGTTCATGTACTAGAGCTATCTTAACCTATGAATTACAATTCGATGAGCGAGGGAAAGCCACGTTTCGGCATGAATGGAAAATGACACGGCCTCACAGAAAACAAGCGTGAAGCTCTGAACTGTTTTGTTAAACTGACCATAGTCATATGTGGGGTAGAGGCCTATCATATTGGTTTCCCCGGAGGCTCGTCATTTCGAAAAATTGACCATTTTTTTCAAAAGTCGGGTAAATTTTCCACAAGTCTGGACAATATTCCACAAAACGAGACAATTTTGGGTCCCGGCGCTTTTATTTTGGGACAACGGGCCGCAGTTTACGTTTCGCCGAAGAGTGATGCCCAAAGGGGTGTCACCTGTGACAAATCCGCTAGATAGCACATACTCTTAGACTAAGGTCCAACTTCAAAGTCATTGATTTTAAAGTGACATTTTGACATCTCACATCAAAAATAACCAATCACCAAGTAGGTAGATGAATGTCAGTTCTACAGTGCGCCATCTAAGGAATATTTCACAAACGATAAGAGTGACTACACACTAGCGTCCTTTCAGCGTCTTGCCGGCGACCTCCCCAGACAAACTGTGGTAAAGTCACGCTTTGGCATGAATGGGCCGGCTCGACCGGAGTGATACCACTGCCTCACAGAAAACCGGCGTGAAGCAGCCCCTGTGCTGTGTTTCGCCGAGTGAGTGAGGGTACCGGAGGCCCATCGGGGGGGAAAGGGGATAAAAGGTGGCAGCGCACTTGGAACTCCACTGGTGTTGCATGTGTCCATGGGCGGCGGCAATTGCTTACCATCAGGTGATCCGCCTGCTCGTCTGCTGCGTTTACGTGCGTGTCGACGCAACGCCCAAAACTGCTTCAAAATACGCTATGGAGTCCCTCTGACTCCCATTAGAGCCTCTTATTGCCCTGCCGCGTCGCAACGGATCACCACATTTGTATACCTCTAAGATTTGAATCCCTTCTCCAGCCCATGGTCCTTCCTACCGTCTCGGCATACGGACCGAATCTTGGGAGACGCTCACCAGGTACTTGCTAAGGGCTCCAAGATTTGAATCGTGTATAGTGTATCCCACCACAACATCACATCTCATCACAAACGCAAGGAGAATCATATTTTATCCTTAGTTGTCAATACTAGCGCCTCACCTTCGTCCCTTAGGGAATCTCAATCCGAAGCGAATTCATAATTGAAATCGCTAGAAATATGAAATCAGCCTAATTTCCCTGGGGCACGACTTTGACTATCTGAGGGATATTTCTAATTGTAAATTCTTAGGTATTAGCATAATCTCTGATAAGAAAGACGAATTTATTAATCTATCAATAATTTACCATCTTACCGGCCGTTTACCATTAGGCGGAGTGAAGTCATCTTGATTATCCTTAATATAAGAAAAAAAAATGTTTCTGAGTAAAAAAGGTTAATTTAAAGTATGAAAAAAGAGAAAAGAGTTTTAGAAGCAATCGTTATGTTCTGGAGAAGAAAAGGATCATTCTAGAATGAATGGTAGATTTTTTGTACTTTTAGTTAGTGTGTGTCTTATGTTTAGGACGACAGAGTTGTTGTTAGTTGTCTGATATCTGTAATACAAGTGCAAGCTACTTAGTACGGAGTCAGGCCAATGTATGAAATGTTGTGTGGATTTATAATTATTATAGAGTAGATAGAGATTTTACAAATGCTGGTTTTTCAAATATCTAGGTCTTACTGTTTCCTTATCCCCAGTTAGAAGATCATGATGTACATGTCATGGAAGCAGTAGGGAAGATAAGAGTGTATCAGTGAACATTTACATCCCTGTAATCACATCTACCAACCAACCATTCTGAACAACATATTTGCCGAAGATTAATTGCAAATTTTCAAAAGTCATAGAACGATGTTGTTCAAAATGGTTAATAGAACACGTGGTTAAAAGGATGTACTCGTAAATATTCACAGATACCCAGTATAGGAATTTCCAAAAGCCTTTTGATGTAAACGGCGACCTTCAACTCTTGCCTCGTCTGGTGTATATTAAAGAACACTAAAGCTCTATTTTGATAGTGTGTTTACTCCTCGCCGTTAAAGCGTACCCTATAGGAAATTAAATTGATACCGGGTAAATAAGGGCAATGTTAGAACAAGTAATTGAAATTTATAGTTCAAAATTGTGTCTACCTATTCGTATACATTACGCACTTGTTGCTCGTGAGTAAATAAGATGATATTATAGTTTAAGAATATAAGATCAACGCTTTCTTTATAGTCATCTTACTTACTTACTACGCTGGCTCAGCAATCTTAGGTGGGTTTTGGCCTCCAACGTCACTCGTCGTCGGTCGTGTGCCATCATTAGTTATGGTATATAAATGATTTGAATAAAATGAATTCTTATTCGAGAAATCACAGGAAATCGTTTCTCCTTTAAATTTAAGATTTTTCCATTACGGACTTATTTATTTATTTATTATTATAGCACACAAAACAGATTACAATCAATGAGAACATTTTTGTAGTGTGAAATTGTACAGTCGCCATCAGATATATCGTAGCAGACAAGGTGACCAAATATATCTGAACAAATTAAAATGTCAATAAGTTCTGAACATACAACTAACCAATAATATCTGAACATTCAGTACTGCATTAATATCTGAGCAGATGCTTTCATTTACTTCTGAACATACAATAACCAATAATATCTGAACTGTCATCCTTCACGCACGTCAATACCAATGCGAGGTTGCCTATCGTTTTAGAAATCAATTTGGCAACGTCGCGTTCGTCGCTCAACATAATCCATACTAATATTATAAATGCGAAAGTAACTCTGTCTGTCTGTCTGTCTGTCTGTCTGTCTGTCTGTCTGTCTGTCTGTCTGCTACTCTTTCACGCCAAAACTACTCAACGGATTTAAATGAAATTTGGTATACAGATAATCTAGACCCTGAGAAAGGACATAGGCTACTTTTTATTGCGAAAAGGGGGTTGTAAGGGGTTGAAAGGGGGGTAAAAAGTTACTTTTCCACGCGGACGAAGTCGCGGGCGGCCGCTAGTACTTATATAAAGCTCGATTACCAATGACTGACTCACTGATAAGGGCTGTTTTTTGGTGTGTTGGGGATTATTTTTGCGGAAAAAGTTTCGACAACCCTGAGAGTTTTTTAATTAATGATATCAAAGAATAAAAGGTTTTTGATATTTAAAGAAAAAAAAAACAAAATGGCGGCCATTTTTGCGACATCAACTTTTTTGTTACAGCAGTTATTCGAAAAGTAAAAAGTGTCTCTGAATCACCTAAATGAATGAATGAATCATCAATCTCATCATATAAACGAATACAATCATCTTTAGCATGTTCGCTTCGTGACCGCTCGTTGGTAATAAATATCTTGGTTTTTTTGATGAAACTCCTTAGTTTCCAATTACTGTTAATGCCTACATCCTGGCCACACACTTTTAAAAATAATTTTCAGATTCAAATATGTAATGACACTTTGTTTCTTTTCTTTACGTACTTTGTTTATCCTGATATATGACTGACATCTGCTCAGATATTAATGCAGTACTGAGTGTTCACATATTGGTATATACTACATACTACATACTTATACAATAATGACTAAGTGCGTCGATAGAACAATAAACAAATTAAGTTTAATTATGAATTAAATTACTTATTATTTTACAAATAAATTACGTATCAATAAATTACATGTCAAATTAAGAATTGAGATACAAATTACATGTCAAATTAAGAATTAAATTACAAATTACGTGTCAAATTGAAAATTAAATTTCAGATTAGGTACATACATGTCAAATGAAGTTACATTGATTTATTATACAATTGCCGTCGGAACTGTTGCAGTGTTAGGTAGAATATATCATATCAATATCTCTGTCTGATTTTATCATTTCATTGTATTGGCGGCACATTCTAACTATCGGGTTGTAATACGAGGTGTTGTTATTATAAATATGAAGATGGAAAATATTGTAATTACTTATTGCGAGCAAGCATCAAAACATTAACACCCAGACACTAAACTGAGTGAGTGAATTGAACTAGCTCGCTAAATGAAACTAGTTAATCTGGAACTAGTTACTAGATGCCTTCTCACGGCAGACATGAGGCATTTAGTCCCCCCCACCCCCATTAAGCCCCTGGGATCACATGCCTTCCCAAACTTTGGAGTACTTAGTACTTAGCCGGGGAAGTAATTACTTGTAAGTTATGTAACGGGATGTAATTTAGGGTTCCAAATCGAATACATAAATGATTTAAATGTAGTGTGTTTGGGCATTAAGACGATATAGTACTGTGAGCCACACGTCAGGCTACCACAACCTGTAAAATTTCCTCAATTGATCTTCAACTTAATGTGTTCGGCATTAAATGTTCGGTGAAATTATATAATCAAAAATGCTACCCATAGATACTTTTCCACGCGAACGAAGTCGCGGGTAACAGCTAGTTATTAGATAATTACTAATCGATGTAAAACAATACAACTGTTATTCAGTCGTCTTTTCAGCAAACATGCCGACATATTTCACCCACAGCCCTCAGTAATCGATTGCCCAACGAATCAAGAACCGAGACATCACGTCACGTGAAATCGAGTCTTGTGATTAAATCGAGTCGTTTGATTTATCGCTCGCAAAAGGTGTTTTATTGGGTCTACGTGTTTTCACTTATCTCATACTGTCGCAAGAATTAATGGGCTTTTTATAGTAGGTAGCTTTCAAAGAAATCGTTCGGACATTTTGAGCGCTTGTTTCAGGAAAATTAGATAGGGCAAGACAAGTAGGCATTTATTAATAAATGTACCAGTGGCAAAAAAAAGGATTATTTAATAAGATACGCGTCTCGGCAAATTTAGATGACGTTTTGATGGAATTAGCTGCTCTATGTTATGTTCATGCTATTTAAAATTACAGGTAAATGCAGTCTGCCTTACACTATCATGAATCAGCAAACGTGCAACGAATATTTTTATAGATACATATAAAATCTCAAAAAAAAAATTAAATGTATAACCCCCGACCAATTCTCAAAAAATCTGTATCGGTACATGAACATATTTATCTCAAAATAATTTGGGGCGACAAAAATCAGTAACAATATACTTAAATCAATGGATTTTTAATATTGTCTATGTTTGTCTGTTCGTTCGCGCTCATCTTGAAAACTACAAACCGGATTTGAATGAAACTTTTTTCATGGTATAGCTTCATCGCTATAGCCCAAGCCTCATGGCTTGGGCAACATATAGGGAGTAATTTATAAAGTGGTAAACCGAATTCCACAGAAACGGCGTTGCGGGAACTAATAACACCCAAACAATAAAATAATAATGAGCAAGTACGGCGAACCCAGACACTGACCTTACACAAGTATGAAAACTTGGACACAAGCTAATAAAACCCAAACAAGGAAGTTAATATGTGTTAACTTAACGCAGGAATCTTCTAACTTATATTGCCGGACTTCCGAAAGAAACTTCACTCAATAAGTACAACTTGTCATGTCCATTAAGTTAAGTAACAACAGCCGTGACAACTCTTTTATTAGTTGATATGTCATCGAAAGATTTCGCAATTAGAGAAATATTGATAAAAAAAACCTGTATACCTATATTCAAAACTTTCTACAAACAGTGGGAGCTACGCTTCGGCATGAATGGGCCGGTTCGACCGGAGTGATACCGCGGCCTCTCAGAAGACCGGCGTGAAGCAGCACCTGCGCTATCTTACGTCGAGACCGTGAAGGTACCGGAGGCCCTATTAGGGGGAATGGGGTAGAAGGTTACCAGCACACTTTTGTACAAAAAAACCTTAATTGGCTTACAAAATACATCTACTTACCAATATTCAACGATAATGTTCGTATAGTTTCGGAAAAAGTGGCTGTGACATACTCGTACGTACAGACAGACATTAGACATGACGAATCTATAACACACATACATTTGGCTACGGAACCCAAAAAGGACAAAGACTAGCACTCAGAAAAAAATATTTCAGAATCTGTATCCGAAATCTCAACCACGATGCGCTACCCTTACACACTTGTGAAAAGGTAAAAAGTAAATCTTTATAAACTGCTTCATATTATTTTATACGCACAAAATCTCAACATCTTGTGAGGAAACCGTGTGGTGAGGTTTTACGGTTTAAGATATGATAATGTCTCAAGTTTAGATTGCGCACTTTTAAAGAGTCAAGCTTCCTTCAGGAAAAGGTTTTTTATAAGGTTTCTGCAAACAGACGGACATGGCGAAAAGGTACGTTGGCTGCACGTACCTTTTCGCCATCAAAGTATACAAAGCTGTCAAAATTCTTCAATCGACTCTCATCTTACTCTCATACATATTAGGTTGAGTTTCAATTGAGGGAATTTGACAGTTTGTGGTGACCTGATGTGTGGCTGACTGTACTTCGAGCACCCTGGAACCCTAAAAAGGTTTCTTAATACAATTTATTTCTGGTACTGTGACTTGTGGCTGTTAACAATTTGCCTAGTTTGGAATAAAACTCCACATTCCGTAGTCGTTAATTTATTCCGCAGGTCCAATATTCACAGATACATTTACAAAACTCAAAGTAATTTAGATTTTAAGCATAATATATTTTACATTGGGTGGTGTATGCAAAGACGTCTGCATTGGACGACTGCCCGAATCGAACTGTCCAATTGCCCACCAACTTATTAGTCAACGTTTTGGCGCCTATCGAAAATCGATATGTTTCCGGTTGCAATAATTTTAATAATGTTTTCAAAACCCGAAAATTCTATTAATTCAATCAAATATTAATAAATATCTGGCATGTGTCAGCTACCTGTGTCACAGGCATAATCGAATATTCGACTTTGTCATAACACCTCGGAGGCATTTCACTTCAATCTCCCCAAAATTACAAGGGTGGCGATGTGTGTCAGAAACACCGCCACACGAAGGTCAAACTACGGATTTCATCTCTGTTTCGAAATAAGTCACTACAAGGGTCGACCTCGGCCCGACCGCAGAGGTCTTGATTTATAATAAACGCGGGTGGCGACATCTGGTGGCAGTCGAGACTCTCTTTTATGGGACCTGTAATTGCTAGTTTGTGAGCCCTGGCGTTATGCAAAATGTTTAGGATGTCTGCAAAAGTGTTTAGGATGTTTGCTACTTGAGATAAATCTGAATTTCGCTGGTGAATTCGAGAGTAACACAAATTACCTGGGCAGCACAGGACTATGATTAAGGGTTTAGGGAGTTTGGCAATTACAATGAAGCGACTGTCTGAACTTTACAACCCTTTTAACAAGAGAACCAGATCAGCTGAATCATGGTTACACGTTTCGTTAACTATGCAAAACATGTTAGTTTCACGATGTTTTATCTCACCGCTGAGTGAATGGTTTTCCCAGGGGAAACCATCATGGCCTTCACCTTGCCACATGTGGGGGACAAGGTTGTGTGTGGGACTCGAACCCTAATCAAAACCAATAGTTATTACAACTATCGCAGTTACTATCGTGCACTCCCCCCTTTTTGTATCCTTACTATTTGGTTTTACATAAAAAACTTATTATTATATTATTAACTAAGTTATCATCGTATCCTTCTCCGTGCTAATAATATCCACATCTGTTACTGTCAGTGGCCCGTAAACTTGTCTGCTACCCCAGGCTTATGCTAAATGTTTAGCATATTTGCAAATAAATGGCTGCTTGTCCAACTGAAGGGTTAATATTAATGTATGAGACGGACGAGGGATGCGTGATTAAACAAACTTTTACTACAAATTAAACCGATGTTATTCTAGAAAGTTGACGACCTCTGCAATTAGACTTACTCTAGAGAATAAAGTTCCTACATACATTTCTGAATTAAGGATACCTTACTATTACAATATTATAATTACAAATGGGATGGAATGGCATTCTACTATTTCAGAACTATGACTAGCTACGCCAATCGATTACAATTTTTAGCTACTTATCCAGTGGACATTGAAGACGAATTTAGAGATTTCATACATTTGTCCATACAAAATTCTAATTCGACTTCTATGTCGAGTGCGCGTGTGTTGGTCCCCAGATCTATTTTTAACAATTTTAGATACTTCGACCTATCGCCGAACAAACTCTTCTTTTTAATCGTTTCTGGACTTGACCTCTTGATTAACGCCAAACCAAAAGCGGTCATTTTTGGCTTTCATCCAAATTTTAAGTTAACAGTCGATTTTAGATCGATTGCACAGTTAAGTAAAAGAATAGGTAAGTGTCTACCGAGAGGCAAAAAATTGCGTGCGCCATGTTCTAGGGGCGTCGCTGGCTTTTTTTTCTTTTGTGTTTGTTTTTAAATGATTGGTATTTTCGACCTGCGATTGGATACAAGTCGCAAATAATGCGCTGGCTACATGCTCGTACGAAGCGGGGCAACACCTGTGGGGGGTGGAGGTGCTAGGTTATTATGATTGCTTCTGGGCGCTACATTGGCCAGAGCAGCAGAGTCTGCATGAGATTTTGTATGAATTTACTATTTAGATTAGATATTATAATAGCAGGCTGAATCACGCCTAGCAACCAACTAGTAAATATAATACTAGCTTTTACCCACGACTTCGTCCGCGTGGAATAGTATTTTTGGGTAGCATTTTAATAATTTAATATTTTTCACCTCCCTCTTTTTACCCCTTACAACCCCCTTTTCGCAATAAAAAGTAGCCTATGTTCTTTCTCAGGGTCTAGACCATCTGTATACCAAATTTCATTTGGCGTGAAAGAGTAACAGACAGACTGAGCTATAGTCCGAGGCAAGAAAGTGTAGTTATGACCTTGAGTGCGCAGAAACCAATTTTGATAGAAAGTCTTCTTTTTTAAAAGTGCGCAAAATAACGGTCATCGCTATACTTTCGTGCCTCCAGCTATACTTTTGCATTTATAATATTAGTTAGGATTAACATAAATGAATAGAGCGTGTTTGCATTCTTATCCTTGCAGTTTGCGTTCGAGCGTTCAAAAATAGGTACACACTTGTCCGGACCTTTTTCAGAGAACAATACTACATCAGGTATACAATTACAGTACATATAACAAGGAAATCTTGCCTCAATCCCACCAAGAGGAGGGAGACATCACCAATACTCTTTGGAAAACAATAAATACCCTTCGCAAATACTCTCGTTTCATATACAGAGAGGATTGGTACTAACAAGTGCCACTCGAGCCCCAAGAGGATTGCCTAGTGATGCTAGTTCAGCGTGTATCGATATACAGCTGTATACCTTTAACCACTTCTTATGTTGACAATAATGTTTGGAGATTGGCATAGGTACTTTTCAAACAAAGTCAATAACGTAACTTAGTCATTTTATATAAATTATCGTGTGAAAGGTACGGGATTCTGAGAGTAATTATGTATGGTGGCTTGTAAGAAATCCGTCGTGTAACGAATTAGAATCACATGCCACATTGAAATAAAAGCCTGTGAGAAAGGGAAGGGAACTCCGATTCGGTGTTATCCTTCGAATTTATCCAACATAGTTCAGGTTTGTGATCACCAATCAGCATTAAGCACGCGTGGTGGGTTAGCCTAATACCATCATAGTAGCGTTGACGTGATTTTTTTGATTGAGGCCTTTACCCTGCAGTGCTTTAAGCTGGAACTTTTAACGACTGATTTGAGTTATTCTAGTCGACAACCAAACAGATGTGGATAACGAAAATCCATACTTAATATTATAAATGCGAAAGTAACTCTGTCTGTCTGTCTGTCTATCTGTCTGTCTGTCTGTCTGTTACTCTTTCACGCCAAAACTACTGAACGGTGAAATTTGGTATACAGATGGTCTAGACCCTGAGAAAGGACATAGGCTACTTTTTATTGCGAAAAAGGCGTTGTAAGGGGTTAAAAGTGGGGTAAAAAGTTACTTTTCCACGCGGACGAAGTCGCGGGCGGCCGCTAGTTCTCTATAGTTATCGTGTTTGACAACTGGTTGAGTAATATTAAGGTCAATCCTTTTTCAGCAAATGGTTGTGTATCTTACCAATTTGGCCGAAGGGATATGCTTTATCGATACTATCGATACAAGTGGATCGCATCCCTAAAAACGGCCGCAAAGTCTGGCAAAGTCTAGTGACATTCGTCCGCAACACGCGCTTGAGACCTAATGCGTTCACTCAATTGCGTCCCATGTTCCCAGTACATTTCCCACAAATAACATTTTGAAAGTACTTTCATAAAGTCCTTCTGAGAATTGTGCGAGAATTATAAATGAGGTACATTTTCTTTTCCCCTCGTGATAGATGGCAGAAGAGCAGATGGATAAGTTAACACCAGTGGAGTCAAAAATACGCTGCCAATACTGAAACAAGGGGAGTTTCAGTATTTTCAGTCCCAGGTTTTGGCCTTTGGGACAGAGAGTGACAAAGTATGCCACCTATGTCATAAAAAAAAACCTTACTCGGTTTTATGTGAGAACAGTGTGAGGTGCTTGCTTCGCTACTCATGTCAACCAAGCGTGGCTCTCCCACAGTAAAAACGTCTATGTTAAGAAAATTATTAAAAAGATGCGAAGAAGTTGTAAAACTTATTCCATTATCATTATTTGGTAGAAATCTATCGATTTGATATTCAATTGATTCGATTCGTAGATTTTCGACTTAGCGTGTCCCATCTCTAATTCAACCTCATCTCTAAATCATGGAGCTGCCATAGCTAAAAAATATTTTGATGAGGATGGATGACAGATGGGAAATTAATGTTTTGTAATTCAATTTGTTAACCCAAATTTGTTTTAAATACAAATTTGTATTTCTATAATTTTTCCCCTTTTAAATAACCTTCTTCGTAATTAATTCCCTTTAATTACTCACTTCATTCTTGAACGTCATTGCATTTTTTCGAGCGGTTAACACCGCGGCCTGACATTGGGGATGACTCGGAGTTATTGAACTTTTTCTTTTTCGGAACTCGAGCCCGACCAGGTGCATGGTCTCGGCAACGGAGTAAAAGCACTCGTAAGCCCTTTCAATGGCTTTTTGGTAAGTCTACCAGTGCAGTGTTGAGTTGTGATATTCGTGTCAGTGTCAAGTGAGGTTATTTTTACAATCGTCCCGATTTTCTCCAGGCCCATTCTATGATGTCCGGTTGAGAGACCTCCGTGGGGTTGGCAGTTAGAGACGGACCTCATGCAGCCCTAAATTTCCCCCATCGGTGAGTATTCCGTTCAGGTTGCTTCTATCTAACGTCCCTTGTGGTTAGGGCGGCTGCACGCATGTTGGTTTCATGTATTTTTCCACATTTTCCAACACAAGGCTCATAAGGCCATTGTGCGAAAAGGGGAAAATTTTAGCAACTACCTATTTGCATTTAAAACTATACTAAATATCTTAAAAATATTCCGGGCGAACAACCATTGACTTTTATTTACGAATTAAAATTAAATTAAGTACAACACTATTTCTAAAAATAGACTAAGTGCAACCCTACTTCTAAAAATAGACTAAGCACAACCCTAGCTTAATGTAATAAAATTATTTCAAAATAAATTAAACCAACAAAATACATAATGATAACAAAACAACCTGAAAACAACATTGACATCACAGTCAGCTGTTTATTCTAAGACACGAGAAAAAAAAATCACGGCCTTGGACCATAGTGATTTAATCACAACAACATTCTAATGCCACGGCTATACTGACGACCGGTACAGTTGCACTGTACTTGCCTTGACGTAGGCCATAGCGATGAAGAAAAAAAAAAACGATGACAGCTATCTGTCGTCATACCAGATTTAGAAATATCGCTGCAGCATCTTTCGGTCGCTTACCTGTAATTAAACAAAACAACACCATTAATCAACTGCAGTTGAGAGCATAAAATTGAAAAGCAGGTGAATTAAACTACAAAGTAAAGATGCGGCAATAAATTTTCGCATTTCCTGATGGTACAAATAATATGCTATGATTTTCTGGCATCACAGAGACGAGATTACCAACTTTTTATCTGCTCGTTTGTAAGCTATGTATGTAAAACAAGGTAGGTACTTCGTGCTAAGTACTAGCGTAATCGTAGCGTGGACTCGCTACGTTAACGTTACGAATTCATTAAATGCTCTTGCGCCCCTCGGAAACTACGGATATGATTAAACTGTCTTTTCTACGATCACATATTCATAACCCACTTCTACTCAACGTAAATCAAAATAAACCCTCCGTAGTCTCATATATCACCCTCATCACGCTCGCAAGTTCCACTCCCGCCGTATCAAGGATCTCAAGTCCCTAAAGGATGCGAAGGTGGAGAAAAATTGCAGGTGACTTGAGTCGAAATCATGAGTGAGTAACTCATTGGATAAGAACGCGCCTTCCATTTGTTTTAATCCAAAATTTAATGTCTTTGTTGAAAGAATGATTATGAAATCCAGAGGTGCATCTGGATTTCAATTTTGGATGAGTGCGATGGTAGGTCAGTTTTTTTTAAGTGATAGGTGGTAGGCGAGCAGACGGATAACCAGATGGTAAGCGATTGCCGCCGCTCATAGACCTGCAACACTAATAGAGTCACAAGTGCATTGCCAATCTTTAACCCCATTTCTCATCAATTGGGCCCCCATCATTCACTCAACGAAACACAGCGGAGGCGCTGCTTCACGCCGTATTCTGTACGTCCTTCCGTAATATTATATGTTATCCTGTATAGAAATAGAAGCGCGATGCCTTCTGATACAAGCTATTTAACGCTTAAAAGGAGGCTCCAGCATACTGTTAATATGCCTAATTGGAAATAGTTTGTTATTTATTACATTATTTATCTCTCACCACCGCGTTTACGGTGCACTTAGTAGTGTATCCTTGACAATACCACCTGCCGTACGGAAGGCGCATTCTCATTTACTGATCATCTTTATTCGATTTAATATGCTGGGAAATTGTTAACTTAAGTTATCGACTCTCTCAACTCGAGTTATTAACTCAAATCGATACATCACTACGAGTACGTGGCTCTAAATAATTACCCTATCGGATGTGAAATCTTGGTCGAGTTCTATCAATTTTCGCGTATTAATCCTCGGTTAATCGGGGATCCAGTTTGAGTTCTCAACTCGTGCGTCAGTGAGAGTTTCCGAGCTGATAAGTAGTTTTAGATGGTAGTTCTGGTAGTTTGCTCTTTTAGCTCGACAGTTCACAAGGAGTTTTAAAATAATAAGTATGCTAGAATTAAAGTGAACTTTATAAACGTTAATTCAGCTGTTCCATACAGTATTGCCAGTATTGCAGTATGATTTTTCTATTGCCTGCCTTCTAGATAAAAGTGGCTTTATATCTACTCTATCTACTATGAGGCCTTCGGGATTTAAACGACAAAATTTATCGTTGTATTACTTTTGTAATACCCACCAACCAATGGGGAGCGCCCCATTGGTCTAGTTAATTAAGTGCCGGGCCATGATCGTGGGGTTCCAGATTCGATTCCTGGGTCCAGCAAATGTATGTTTTGAATTTTGAATTTCTCGAAAACGTTGCTCGGGTTTGTAACCACCAATCCGCATTAGGCAAGCGTGGTGATTAATACGCCTAATCCCATCAAAGTAGCGATGACTTAAGATTTCTATGATGGATGCATTTGCCCTGCAGTGGAACAGTATAATAGGCTGATACTAATACTAATTTCAAAATGATCTATTTTTTGGAACATGGAAAAAAATTTAACCTCAATTTTTTATTAAAATTCTCTACAACAAAGTTAGCAAGTGATACTTTAAAGACAATCTACCACAGACAAGATGTACTCTGCCTCTTCGATCAATCAGGTCCTTGGCGTGGGCAGCGCATCGATCAACCATCGTTCATTGATTTATTGAAAACACTGTTGTCTCAACTCTTTTGTGGTGTTAATGCTTATATCATTCTTGCGAGATTGATGGGCGGCGGCAATCGCTTACCATCAGGTGATCCGTCTGTTAGTCTGTCCCTAATGACATAAAAAATACTTACTTTTTTTAATACAAAAATAAATAGGATCTCTTATGACTGGCCCGATGGCGCATAGTAGTGACCCTGCCTCACACGCCAAAGGTTGTGGGTTCGATCTCCACCCTGGACAAACATTCGTGTGATGAACAATTGTGTTTGTTCAAAGCCTGGGTGTACCTGTATACCTATTTAAGTACCATTTATTATATTTGAGTTTCCTCTGTTGTCTAATATCTGTAACACAAGCTTAAGCTACTTGGTACGGAGTCGGGTCAATGAAGAGATGTTATGTGAAATGGGGGGCTATTCCCAGTAGTCTTACCGCGTAGTCTTACCAATCGGACTACTGGGAAATTTCTTCCCGGTAGACATACCCGTAAAACAAGATTCCCAATAGTCCTACTTTTACAAAAGAATTTACATAGACTTAGTTACTGATAGACAATAATTTATAATTTTCAATCCTTTATGGGTTTTTAGCGCCTACAATAGGATAACGACCACTTCTATGAGCTAGACTAATATAGTTATAAAATCTAAGGTCATTGCATTTACCCCTGAATAACGCCACTCATACAAAACGTTTAAAGTCGGTCGCCTAAAAAAATCAATGACTGACTACAGTTTATTTTCCAATAGCAATAAAACGCGTGATAGCACCTAAAATTATGTTTCCCTTCATTTTCGTACTGAATGTTCACACACGATCGTGATCCAGAACGACAGGACATCAAAACACCGCGTTAAGTTATGCCGCTTCGTCAACAAAACGCGTCACGATCAGCGTTTTCCACTGTTTGTTTGCTATAGGGCTGCCATAAAAATAAAATTAAATATTTATTTATTCACACACAGCACTTAACATACAAAGAGATACACAAAACTACGCAAAAAAACAAGTTGCAATAGATAAACAGTGAAGAAACACAGCACAGACAAATAGTGTTATAACAACGACACAAAAACTTAAGAATATAAGCAAGTAAGCATGTAGGTACTACATAAGATAAATGATGTGATTAGTATCTGTGTGTATATTCCTTTCTACAATTGGTTTGTGAGTAAAAACATCGTGAAGAAACCTACACATTTCGGATAGTTTCTCATTGATAAGGTAATTATTCTCAAGGTGAGATCGTGGTCCAGTTTATCAGGTTCCCCTATTTAAGGGTTGCGAAGATCAGGCGACAGTTTGAGTCACCTATTACGAGGGATTCGGAATTAAAATTACAAAATGTTAACGGTGTATAATAGTGTTCCTGCATGATGGTAAAGGAAAAGACAGCACAGACGCAAGTTGAGAGCAATCGTGTCTAAAATTTACACATTTTCCTTGCCCTCATATTGGATAGGGTACCAGATTGACACGACCGAAGAGAAATAAAGAGATAAACTGTTTATTTCCTCAATAAAGAAAATAAAATAACTTACTCACTTACTCCACTGGCTCAGAACCGAAACGAGTCTTGGCTTCCGAAACAAGAGAACGCCACTTTGGTCGATCCTACACTACCTACTTGTTGCCAGATAAAAAAATAAAATAAAAAATAATTAACAGCCAGTAGTATCGACATCCCTACCCCGCCCTCCCAGCTGGTAATCCCGTCCATTCGCCGCGTAATTCGAACCTTTATTTTTACGAGACCAAACAAGCGCAGCTCACAATAAAACGTCCGGATACTCAGCCCCGGGTCAAACATTGGTAAATCCTATCAATACCCCAGTTATCTCTTTGGGGACAATTGAGACGGATGCGAACCGATGGACTCAATACGAGTAACAACGATACAGCTGGCTAGTTTTAGGGATCCTTAACTCATCTCATCGTATCATTCCAAGGTGCGTTAAAAGCCGTCGCTTCTCAGCCTGATGGCCTAATTTGAAGCGGGCGTTACGACCGAATCGAATATCCCTCCTTTTCACACGCGCAGTGTGCGTTTTTGTTTGAATGCGACAGGTATACAATCACCTAATTGTAAGCGTTTCCTCCCTGACAGTCGTTTACGAAAGGGTCGCTGGCGGTACCTACAGGGTCGAAGACCGCCTAACTACACAGTGGTGGGAGGCCTCCTCTCCTGGAGTACAGACACGGGTCTGAAAACCGCACACCCGAACCACATGAAGTGCGAAGACTTGCTGCGTTAAATTGCTGATGGTAACCGACGCCGCCCATCTCCCATAAAGTGGAGTGACAAGTGCACTGCCAACCTCTCAAACATTCCACAAGGGTATTGAAAAATCAAGACATAAAAATAGTAAGTAAAAAGCAACTAAAAATCCTGTCTTTTTAATTACATAATTATGGTATGTTTTGCATTTTTTATTAGAATATTGATCAAGCACCCATTGTCATCAAAACAGACACTGTTCCAAATTAGGTACATTCTGCTCCAAGAGATATTATAAATTTCGGATACTTGAAATAGTGTCGGAAAAAGTGCGGGTCATGGAATAACGGAGACAAATATGACGAGGGTGTGGCAGATCGTGCCCAGGGAGGGCAAGATGTTTCGGAAATACATTTTTTAAATTTATTGTGCTATATAACAGAATCGATATTCCAATTCCCTCTTGATAATACTACTCGTGAATTCTATTAAAAACTCTACGCCATTTTTTTGTAACCGTGTTTTAAGAAAACGAACCTATGCATATTTATTTTGGAATAGATAGACGAGAAGACGGATCACCTGATGGTATGCGATTGCCGCCGCCCATAGACACCTGCAACACCAGTAGAGTCACAAGTGCGCCGCCAACTTATCATCATCATCATCATCATCAGCCTGTTGCAGTCCACTGCTGGACATAGGCCTCTCCAAATGCTCGCCACTTTGATCGATCTTCGGCTACTCGCATCCAGCTCCAGCCAGCCCTCTTGCGCAGAACATCATTCCATCTGGCCTGAAGTCGTCCTACACTACGTTTACCGAGACGCGGTCTCCACTCCAGAACTCGTTTACCCCAACGGTTGTCAGTTAACTTAACCATAGCCAACTTATGCATAGGTATTAATTTATGTGTCTTTCACATAATAATGCGGTTTATTTATAGAATATGCGAGTGTTTAACAACGTTAGGTCCTTTTTCACTACTGTATCTACACTCATGTAGGTAATCCTCGAAGTAAGAAATCCAACGATAACGCTAAGTTTATTTGCAGTAGGATGGAATTATTTATTCTCACGGCAATAGAAAAGAATATGTTGCATAATGAAATGGTGATTATAACACAATGAGCCTATTCCTGCCTTGAGAACCGGCAACGCATTTGTGATTCCTCAGGTGTTGCAGATGTCCATAGCCGGCTGTGATCACTTACCATCAGGTGAGCTGACTGCTCATTTGTCCGCCATAATGTACAAAAAAAATTGTTTAGGGCCTAGAGTATCACAAAGTGTTTTGTTTACCTTTGAATTCCTAATTTGAAAACATGAAAGTAGTTTTTTTTTTTCATAACTCCGCTCCACTTCATCTATGGTTACCACTAAATATGACATTAAAACAATTTCCATTCAAAAATACCTACCACAGGTCCCAGGGCGAGGTAACTGAAATTCGGGTAGATTTGATGAGGGTGTGGCAGATATGGCCATCTTTTGTCACATCCCCTGCTTCCCGTGATAGAAAAATGTATTATTGTTTACCTTATTTCCCATTCTGGGCACGCGGAATACTAATATGTGCACGGATTATATTGTATGTTTGTTTGACAGAAAAATGCTTTGGGCGAAGTATCTAATCTTTTCGTTCAGTTGGGTTTGATACTACTTTGCAACGTACGTATTTTTAACTCAGATGATATATTTTTTAAGTGATGGGTGGCAGACGAACAGACGGTCTATGGGCGGTGGCAATCGCTTACCATTAGGTGAATCGTCTACTACCTATCACTTGAAGACATCATACACGAGAAGACGAAACTCTAGCGCGATGCAATCGGCACCCGGCGCCATCTATCTATTGGCAGCGCTTCGAATTACTACGAAAATAGAAAAACAAAGTGAGAGCGGACCACTAGTAGGTATCATAAAAAGAGAAAAAAAAAGACTTACCTACATTGTAAGTTTCCTCAATATCATGGAAACAAAGACGTTTGTTCTTGATAACCTGAATACGCGTAAGAAAACGTAGAAAGAAATTTGACAAATTGTAGTAACTCAACGTAGTATCTGCCCAATGCCAAGAGGAAAGACGTAATACTTATTGTTTACGTCCCCTGCTCGCGTGCGAGGAATACTGATGGGGTGTGCGAAATGTTTTTGTTTTGCCTTGTTTGGTGGTAATCACGGCAGTACATTTTCTCTAGCTACAGTTTGGCTACTTTCGCCAGTTTAGCAAGAGAAAATTTAGTAGCTTTCAAGAGCTATGGTAGCTCATAATTTTTATTTTTGGTAAAGCAATTCTTTGCAATTTATTCTTAAGTAAATATTGCACTTAAAAAAATCCTCGGAGACTATTGTCAGCTCAAGGCGAGTTATAAGCACTTACGAAATTCGTCGGCTTAGTAAGGGGTTTGGTTAGTATAATTGCTAGTACAGCCACCCGGACTGTGGAAGGTTGTGGGTTCGAGTCCCAACTGAACCCTTCCAGTTTTTTTAAGGGCAATATTTACTTATGGTTACTCAGTGAATAACGTATTGAACGTCCGGATTTTTCAAATCAATGTGTGTTTTTGTACCATTTAGCTCGGTGGTAAGAGCAAACATCGTGAAGAAACCTGCATAATTCGGATAGAGACGATTCCCCTTTAGTTTATCGGTGATAGGTGCCACTTTCATACTACCTCTGATATACTCATTCCTTATCTTGTCCATTCTCGTCACGCCACACATCCATCTCAACATTCTCATCTCTGTAGCATGCAGTCTTCTTTCATCCGTCTTCTTAATCAATGCAAATGCAATCAAAAAATCTATCCCTCATATAACTAACCTAAGCTAACAAAGACCACCCTAATGAGGCCCTGTTGTGAATAGCACCGAATCGCCCCGTATTCTTTTAACGAACCACGGAGAAAACGGCGGCTTTGAAGAATTTCGATTGGAGTCGAGAAGTTTCTGAAGCGGCCCGTTTGATCCGCAGGCATTTTCATTAAGAACCGGGCCGTAGTAGGAGTATGGAACAGTAGGATCAGTATGCGTGAGTTGATAATTACTTCGTTAGACCCAAAAGCCTTTTAAAAGGCATAAAACAATTGATTGTGTCTGCTGTCTGGGCTTTACGACTAAGGCAGTGTTCTATACACCGTGCTTTTTTAACCGCCGTTCTCACTTCTCGAAGGCTTATACTGATGAAAACAATATTTTCTCTAAGGAACATAGAGAATCTAATCAAGCTGATAGTTGCAATTTGTATGGGAAGGCAATTTGTTATTTTGAGATTTGACCCTATGTTCCTTGGAGAAAAATGATTGTTTTCATCAGTATAGTAACACCCGTGGAGTCACAAGTGCCCTGCAAACTTTTCAATCCCCATACCACGTGCACCGTACCTTTTAAATATGATCTTAGGTTCACTAACGTCGAATTATACGTTAACACGAAGCTAAATTTTTAAATTGTCTTGCCCAAATATCGGATTGTCGCTTATGTTAAATTAGTTACTTTGGGAATAACTATCTTCAACATCATCAACAACATTCTACACAATCGAAACAAGACTATCAAATAGTTCAACTGCGAATACTGTGGGAGAGCCACGCTTCGGCATGAATGGGCCGGCTCGACCGGAGTGATACCACTGCCTCACAGAAAACCGGCGTGAAGCAGCCCCTGTGCTGTGTTTCGCCGAGTGAGTGAGGGTACCGGAGGCCCACCCGGGGGAGAAGGGGATAAAAGGTGGCAGCGCACTTGTAACTCTACTGGTGTTGCAGGTGTCCATGAGCGGCGGCATTGCTTACCATCAGGTGATCCGCCTGCTCGTCTGCTACCTATCACATAAAAAAAAAGAAAAAAAAAAGAATAGTTTTTGCTTTTCACACATTTTAGTAAAATCGCAAAATCAAAGGAGAAAATATGAACATGAGCACTTAGTCATAATGAGTAGTTGAGATGTTGGCAGCGTGGGGTCCAGAGTTCGTAATGGAGAAACCTTGTAAGTCCCGATGGGGGCAGATAATGCCCGGCCAGGGAGCGTGGGACAGAAACTGGGACTGGTTAAGTAAAGGATTTTGTAATATCGTGGTCAAATTATAAACGATGAGCGATTAGCTCAGTGGCCTTCTCTATAGTTAGTTCGTAATTCCTAATTCTACTGTTTGGTCAAACTATTGTAAAAAGTGATTACATCACATTTGATGGCCGGATGGCGCATTTGGTAGAGACCCTACTCATACGCCAAAGGTCGAAGGTTCGATCCTCACCCTGGACAAACATTCGTGTAATTAATACTTGTGTTTGTTCAGTGTTTGGGTGTTATATTATGTATTTAAGTATTGCACTTGTGTTTCCTCTGTTGTCTGATATCTGTAACACAATACGGAGTCCGGTCAATATGAGGTGTTGTGTGAATTTAATGAAAAAAAATCTTCAGAACAGAATATTGTAGGTATTGTACCTGAACTTTTTACGTATGTAAGTTTTAGAAAAACAAAAGTAACAGAGAGCCTGAAACGAACTGAGTTTCCTCTCCTTTTCACACACCCCTCATATTCTCATGCGTTACGGGACGGTTTTGGAATTTCTATTAATCATTACGCATATTAATAAAAATTGATTTAAAAAATACGAATAGATATTTCCGTTATTAACACGAAAAAATATTTTTATGTAATACTTACCGTATCTGATTTTATCTGCGTAGTTAAGAACTCATAACCTTTTTATCCCCTCTCCCGTGCACAAAACGGCGAAATTGAGGTTTTGTTATTTTAATTCCACATAGATTGTTTTCACAGCTCACAAAATTCATTGCCCGTCGACATTATCACGAAACCGCTTACACCACGCTTATAAAATAGCCCGAATAGCTCGCTGGATTAAAATCTCTACAGGTCGAACCAAATTACACGTGATATTGCCAAAAAGGAACCGTATTTGAGGTGGACTAAAAGCTATTATCCCGTGGAAGCCTTTCGAACTGAGCAACACGATCTAAGGCTTTTGGTCCCGAATATCTTACACCCCATAAAGTGAGTTGAAATGTTTGCGCCCAAATAAATACTTTTCGTCGGGAGTTTTGCTATAAAACATCATCGGGACGAAAGAGTTTTCGGTCGTTTTTGTACCGTGACAGTGAAGTGGCTATTGGGGTACTATTGGAGAAATCGAGATGAGTGTGAGTTTGGATATAGTGAGCTGATTACACTCGGAGACGGTTTGCTTTATATGTACAGGTAAGAGTGAAATCGTCGCACAAAAAACAATTGTAGGGCGCTCTACAGCGCGATATACTGACGATTAGTTGAAGATAGGTGTAACAAATTGAATGCACATTACGAAAGGCAGGTATAGTGGTTACTGCTCTCAAGCTAGAAGTAGAAATGTGCACAAAGATTTAAACTATCTAGAGGGGGTCAATTGATTTATCAAAGTTAATAGTGAACTTATTTAAGTATTGGTTTTCTTTCTTCTTTTTTTAATAAGAGAAAATGCATTCTATAATACGCACAAAACATTTCCGAAATTTCTAAATCGCAGGACTAGTCTATCATAAATTGAATGTCCTGAAGGCGTTCACCTACCTAATCCAATCACTGGTTATGATATAGAATTATAAAAGTTTTGATGAATAATTATTAATGATTTAATGTATTTGTGTTTACCATTGGGCCGCTTGCCGCCGCATCGGACACTTGCAACACCAGTAGAGCCACAAGTGCGCTGCGCTGCATCACGCCTGTCTCCTGTGAGGCCGTGGTATCACTCCGGTCGAGCCCATCCGTTGATGCCGAAGCTTGTCTCTCCCACGGTTTAGAGATGTAGAATTATAAAAGTTGTAACGTAGAATTTTAAGTGAGTTACGATACCCTAGTAGTGAGGTGACAAATGCCTGTCAATCCATCAAACCGATACCAGAGCTTGTGCCAGCGCTCCCGCGGTTCGGAGATGCTCACATGGCGTCAACGCATGTAGCTCCATTTGTATCCACCACTTAGCTAACTGGGGGTTGACGAATGAGGATCGTTGGTCGCTATTTACCCACTATCATAACATTGAGCGAAGTTTTATGTTGCTATAGTTTTTGCAAATTAAGTGGTAGCAAACAAGGGCAACTGACAATAACAGACTCTCCTTACATCGACTCAAATCTTTAAGAATTGTTTAAATTCCGAAAATTCTAAAAACGCTACTTAAAGCGCGTTCAGCCTGTATCAAATATAAATGTAATGTAAAGTGGACTCCTGTTTCCGCCCATAGACTCCTACTTGGTCCATTCTCGTGTAGAGTCCTGGCTATTCTACCGGTGTCCCTGTATCTAGTTTATATGATCGAAGGAGAAAGTGTAAAAACGAGGCGTGACTATTTCGAAAATTTTTAGAGTATTGTAGCTTTATAATGCAAATGGTTTCGTCAATTCACATTGACATTATTTTATTGTGGTAAGTGGCATACGAGCAGACAGATCATCTGATGGTTGCATTCCATTACGCCATACACAACCACAATATCAGTGGACTCACAAGTGCCCTCAACTACCCCCTTTCCCCCGATTGGGCTTGTGATACACAGAGGCGAAACACAGGCGCAGTGTCGCTACGCAGCTGTGTGAAGCACCCTCCACGCCACGTCTTCTGTGAGGCCGTGGTATCGCTCCGGTCGAGCCGGCCCATTCGTTCGGAAAGCTTTCTCACGGTCATCGTAACATTAAATTAAAGTAACTTGAAGGATAACTGCCACCGTTTTATCTCTTACTGCCACTCTCATCTAATTGGGTATTAGGGGAATTCATCGGTTTCAATTATTTTTACGGCCGCACTATTCAAACAGGTGCTTAAAATAAAAGAAACGGTTTATTTTATTGTTGTACTTCTAAGAGAGATAACCGGATACCACCATTTCACGCATTTATCGAGAATTTCCGTATTGATTCCGAATACATGAGTGACCAACTACGAGCGGTGTCATTATACTTGTAAGTCGAATAAGTCAGAATATAAGTTTTCGCTTTTCTAATCTTGTAAACTGCTAAAAATATGGAACATAAGCCGCTCCTGTTTCTTAAGAGTACACTTGGTTTTTAGTCGAGAGTGATATATTATTCTGGAAAGCAATATTACATCGTAGACCTATTGCCACTCTTATCAGGTTTGATGAGGTCATGCAAAACTCATCTATCAGGTATTAAAAAAAAATCCAAATCTACAGAGCGCTTATCCGTTAATAATTGAGATAGTCAGAGTTAGTCACAGAATAAAGTCAGAATCTAATTGTAACTAAAGATCATGATTATACAATAAACACAGTTCCACGACATCCAGGTATAAGGTACAACACATCTATTTGCATCAACATTAGTATTTCACGCGACCTCGCGCGAGTCTGCGGCCTTCACGAATGCTGAATAACTAACACGCCCACCGCTAGGCCTTCGTTATTGTTGTAAGCTAACTGCAACTTAGGGAGGTCTTAAGTTTAAGTAAATAATGCACTTCAAATATTCATCGAAGGGTTCAGGTAGGACTCGAACCCACAAACTTGGTTTACTTAGTACAATTGGGGCTACCGCGAGTGAAAAATCCGTTAGATGGCGTACGTGTAGACTGAGGTCCAACTTCAACGTCATTGGTCGTTTAGTGACATTTTGACATGTCACATCAAAAATAATCAATCACCGTGTAGTTGGACCACAGTCTACAGGTACGCCATCTAACGGAATTTTCACACGCGGTAGCCCCCATTGGTAGAATGGTTAGTTTAATTGGTAGAACAACCACCCGGTATGTGAAAGGATGTGGGTTCGAGTCCCACCTGAAACCTTCGGCCTGCTTAGTGCGGAGTTCAGTTAGATTGATTGGTGGAACGGTAATCCGGTATGTGGAAGCTTGTGGGTTCGACTCCCATCTGAACCCTTCGATGATTGTTTTAAGTGCATTATTTACTTAAGAATAAATTGCAAAGAGTAAGAGTAAGCTATAGCAAAAATAATTAAGTTTAGTTGGTGAGCAACGTTGCCACACTTCCCGTTTTAGGCGGGATTTTAAAACTAAAATAAGAATATATTCCACGCTGAAAAGTCCCAGTCCTGCTTTGCGAGTATTCGTCAAGTGATCCGTCTGCTTGTCTTGTGATCAAACAACAAACAAACCCGAGCTATGTTTAAAAAAATCGAATTATACTTTTTGCTCGACCCGGGACCCCGAGATCGGAGCGGTACTTAAGCCACTAGACAGATGGGGCCTTAATTTAGTGATAGAAGTAAATGCCAGTCATCTTAGCGTAAGTGATTCGAATACTGTGAAGGCCGCAGAATCGGTTATAAAGACGCCCCAGACTCCGCGAGGAATATTAATGTCGCGAGTAGAGATGTCTCGTCGATATTGGAAGAGCATCGTTGAGTTCGAAAGTTTAATAAAGTAATTGTTGCAGCAATGCACATCATCATCATCATCATCATCAGCCCGATAGTACCCACTGCTGAGTATAAGCCTCCCTTCCCTTTCGCCACTGTGCCCGGTCCTGAGCTGCTCGGATCCATGTAGCCCCTCCGATTTTAGCGATGTCGTCGACCCATCGCGCCACCGGACGACCTGGACTTCGTCTGCCGTTTCTTGGACACCATTCGGTCATAGTCTTGCTCCACCTGCCATCACCGCGCCTAGCTAAATGTCCTGCCCAATTCCACTTTAGTTCTATCACTCTCGATCCGACATCATACCTACATGCTACTTTTAGTTAGCTTCTGCTGCAGCAAACTGTGATCTTGCGACTCTCCGGTAGGTACAGTACAGTACAGGTGAACCTTTATTCACCATTTCATTCACGAATTTCTGTAAGGCCTAACTATCACTCCTGTCGATCTGGAGGCCAATTCTCGGTTTTCGCCTTCTATGTCGAGTCGACTTCATGGAACGCACAACCAATAGGAGAACACAGATTACAGTCGACATTCCTTATCTTGTTCTATTGGTCTAGGCGTCCATAGTTCCATGGTTTGCGTCCTGGGCCAATTTATCGAATATGGTCTGTGTTATATGAAAGTAGAAGTTTTTTCTTCTAAAACGTGAATTTGTGGTTGCGCACCAGGGCTGCCACCAAATAAATCGTAGCTATACGGTTTAGTGATTGAAGTCAGTCTACAACAAGTTTAATTTCTTCCCGTACCTATATTTTGTATCGTATTACGAAATGATCATGGATACAATATACCGTCCGATTATACATATTTTGTATCGAATGATACAATCATATTTGTGCGTACCAGGCGTATTGGTATTAGTAACCTTAGCCAATATATCGACTGGAGACTATACTATCGATATAACTTTTTCCACAGATCACCTCTCTACTCGCTCGCTTCGATACACTCGTTATTTTTACGTCGTCGCTCTGTCAAACATTTGACTCTACGTAGAGAGCAAGCGAACTGTGATATTGAGCACACAATAGCACATAGGCCTTATTGTTTTCAACATAATTATTCTTAAAAGATTTTCCATTTTTCACACAGCATATTTCTCGTTGTCCGGTATGTTATCAAAGCTTGGAAGTTTAAACGTTTCCAACCAATCGTTGGTAGAATGATTAGGACGTCGATGGATAGTAGTGGCTAGCGCAGGCAAAGGCCGCCTTCACAGAAATCAAGTCATCGCTACTATGATGGGATTATGCTTAATCACCACACTTCCCTAATGCGGATTAGTGATCACAAACATACATTTGCTCGACTCGGGAATCGAACCTGGGACCCCGGCCGCCAACCGAATGACATTGTTCTTCTTGCACATTCTAATTGTGAGATTTTCATCAACAATGTTGTTGAATTAATCATAACTTCACGAACCGTGGACGTCCAGCAGTCAAACACACTAACCATAAACAATTCTTGCGGAACTATGGTTGCCACAGTAGACGTAATGACTGCTTTAATCAATTTTCGGTTAGTATAATTGGTAGTACAGCCACCCGGACTGTGGAAGGTTGTGGGTTCGAGTCCCACCTGAACCGATCGATTAATTTTTAAGTGCATTGTATACATAATTATATGTATCCCACCTTCTTGTTGTTTTGGGAAGCAATAAAAACTTTTTTATATATTTTATTAAATGGCAAATACGGAATCCTCATAGATTCGTCATGTCTGTTTGTCCGTTCATATGTCCGAAACTATAATAACTCAATAAACAAAGAGATATACAACTCGATCCACCGATCAATTTTACTTTTAGTTCGTGTCTCTTTATTCACTTGATTTTGGCAGAATTAACAATGATGTAACGCATTAAAAGCCATAATAAAAAATATAAAATAATTTAATTTAATTATTTTACACTAAAATAAAATGCTATAGGTTATAGTTGAAATATCGTGGTCGATGGCTGGTGGATGTTTGATTGATGACTTTAATGATGAATTATAAAATATCGATTAATCGATGATTTATTAACATCTCTAGCGGAACCCGAAACGATATTAGTACAATGAACTCTCCGATGTCAATGCCATCTAGATCCGACTTTCAGTGTCATTAATTTTGTGCTTTTGTGTTAAAGGAGGCAACCCTAGTTCATCCGACATACGACGTCTCCCTCACACCTATGGCGCAAAAACAGACGGCAATAAAATTTACGATCCGTCTTACGATCAGATGCGAGAAAGTCATTACCAGTTGACAGATTTACGGCAATGTCAGAAATAAGGTTAGTCATACAGTGCGACTAGTCTGTTTAGGCCGGTGGCAAACACCAATACCTACTGACTTCCAATGTTTATTTGGCTTACTCTCCTCTTTGCCAATGTCAAGTAACATTATAATGTATGCTATTTATAAAGGGATAAATAAACATTGACAAGCTTTTATACAAACCGAAAGGACAAACACTAGCGCGATGCAATCAACGCTCAGCGCCATCTATAGGTAGATAGTAGAGCTACTGTCCCAAAGCGAAGCGGGCCACTAATAGTACTTTTATAAAGAAAAAATAATATTCTACATACAACGACAAGGATTTTAAGGAAACCGAAAAACAAACCACTTGCGAGATGTAATGGACGCCCAGCGACATCTATTGGTATCGTTATAAACTAATGCCCCGAAACAAAGTAAGGGCGCGCCACTTCGTCGACTTAACTGATGTTGCGGGTACAATTGCTTACCATTAGGTGATCCGTATGCTTGTCTGCCACTTAAAATACATACTGGATGTCTGTCGACTGTGGAAGTACAAAGTTGACGCCCGGACGATGTATACCCGGATGTTAGGTAACAGATTCTAATTCGGCGCAACTGAAAATAGTTTTCGGTAAGTGACGATTTATTCATGTCACCTTAGTTCGTAGTAAGCGACTTTGTCTGCGGAATTTATTATAATGAGCTGCTGTTTTGGTAAGTTTTCTATATATTTTTTTATTTATTTAAAATTTTCAATTAATTTTATATAATACTATTTCATAAAGATGAATTAACTCATCTTTGTGTTTTAGAACGATTTGGCTATAACAGTATTCTATCAACGTCTACGAGTTAAGGATCTTCAAGAGAAGAGTGTACTCCTTTTAAAATTGCCGACAACGCATCACAGACCTCTGTGGGCAGTGATAATTAACTATCAGATGATCCGCTGGGTCATTTGTCGCCTCGAGCACAAAAAAATACTAACGTCTTTATTTTATTTTTTTATGTGATAGGTGGCAGACGAGCAGGCGGATCACCTGATGACAAGAAATGGCTGCCGCTCAAAGACACCTGCATCAGTAGACTCACAAGTGCGCTGCCAGTTAATAAGTAGACGCTAATGTTGAATTGACTTCGAACATGCGATAGATAGATAGATACTCTTTGTTGCACAAAAGATTACAGAACTTAATGAAATCCTACGCGATCGACAATCTATCTTACATTTCATAAAAAAAGGTTGATACGGCTTAACGTTTCTCCAGCATTTAATCTTACTGGCCTCTTCGTTAGGAAATACGTTGGAAAATGCACCTTAAGCGATAAATCCGCGGCTTCCACTCCATTACTCTTCTCTCTGCGTGGGCGCACGCACATGCGTTTATTTGTCCGATATCTCGCGTCACGTCATCAGTAGGAACGTGATAAATCGATGAGAATTCGGATATATCGATTAAATAAAAGTTAATCATAGTTAATCGCAGAACTGACAACCGTTGGAGCCGTAAAGTCATTGAGTGGAGACCGCGACTCGGTAAGCGTAGTGTTGGACGCCCTGCGATAAGATGGGATGATGACATTTGAAGGCTGGCTGGGCTGGATGAGTGTGGCCGAAAATCAGGAGCGGTAGCGTGTATTAGGGGAGACCTATGTCCAGCAGTGGACGAGTGTAGGTTGCTGATGATGAATCATAATAAGGACGAAAAACGCGCCTAATGTAAGGGAAACTGAATTTTCAAATCTATGTGCATATTTCTATCATTAGCTCGGCGGTTTCGGATATTTTCTGAAACGTAACCATGATTCAGTATGTTTGTCGGACTGTACGTAATGGATAAAAATCGAGTATCACTGTAGAAAACCATTTATATTTTTCATAATCGATTAATATTCACATTCCCAGTCGTGAGAATTCATCGTTAATTTTGAATTTTTCCAGGAGTTAAACTATGCTAAATGCGTGCCGTGAGATTTTTATCTATAATGTTGACATTTACACAAATTTTATACTATAATTCTCACATATCAGACCGTAAAATCACTATAACTAAAACTGAAGGTCGCGTAGGCAGTTCCTAGGTTTTTAAATATAAAAAGGCGGATACTCTTTTAATTTCTGTGGTTATAAACCCAGACTAAATTATTACCTTCCCTTATGACAATTAACTAAATAAATGTGCCAGACTTGGCAAGCACCTTGGAAAGCATATTTATTTGTGGGAAAGGCAGCCAAAACATTTTGGGTACTATTTTATGTAGGTAGTTCAGAATTTTGGTTCGATTAGAAATTTAAAGGTTTTTTTTTAATAATCAGTAACAATGTTTTTTTTAACCTCATTTTCTTTCACTAGGAGCTCACGCTGACTTTATTGTCAGGATTCAGGTTTGATATTAATTCGAAATTTTATCAATAGATGGCTCTGGGTGTCGAGTAAATCGCGCAAGTGTCACGTCTTTTTTGATCACCTAACCTTATTATCGTTGCTATCTGTAGGGGTCTACATCTTTGTTGCTAGTATAGATTTCATTCTTAATACCTACAAATAATAAATCACTAGAACAAAATATTTAAATGACGATTTTAATTCCCTGTGTTCCATTAATTCGATGAACTGTAACGTAAGGAAAAGAGTATCTACCTTTGATAGAAGATTGATCGCTGACTAGAGATATGATATTGGAGAAGGCCGTAGATTAATGGTAGCTTGGGATATCAATGATCCGATGGCAAGGTAAGTTAATATCCATTAGAGATCGCTTAAGACATTGTTAATTGATGATTAATATCCTGCCGATACCGGCCCATGCCTGGCTAACGCGGGATTACCCCGAGTGCGTAGAGATGGCCACCATAAGTCACGGTGTAAGTATGGGTAAACTGACTATCAATTTTGGATTAGGGGCAACTCTTCCCTGAATTTTAAGTTTTTTTTGCTAGTCACTGTTCTAACCTAAGCTAACCAATATTTTTTTGTAATGATAGTAAGTTACTAAATTTTACAAAACGAAAATATATCGGTGACATTAGTATAGAACAGTAAAAAAAGAGGCTCGGTCACTTGGAGAGAATGGAGTCGGACCGTGTGCTGCCAAGCGAGCTTACCTGGGTCGATCTACCGGGAAGCGCCCAGTAGGGGCGCCCCAGATATCGCTGGATGGACCAGGTCAAGAAGGATCTTGGTCACCTTCAAAGGCCGGATTGGCAAGAGGTGGCTGAGAATAGAGCGGAGTGGCGGAATTCTCGTGTCGGAGGCCAAGATCCACTTCGGGTCGCTGAGCCAGCGTAGTTAGTATAGTCAGTAAATAAGTAAAAAAAACTTGAAATTCTGGGACGAGTTGCCCCAAGCCTTATTTTTCGGCCATATCCGGTAAATTAAAAGTCCCCACAAATAGTTAAGGAGTACATAAGAATACAGTATCTTTTGGAGCGTGTTTTTCAAAGTCGGGGTATTGTTTTTATTTATGAAAAAAAAACTTGTGTAAATATAAATGTCTAATATACTACATCATCATCAAATCTTCTTATCAATCGCCTTTATTCTAAAGAGGATTCTCACCAAATTATGTAGAGATTTTTGAGATAAAAAATTTCTTAGGAATTTCTTATTGCTTAGGAATTGTACTAGTAGGATATATAATCGATACTCCACCACAACTCTCGGTATCATTTATCGCCGTTCATCCCTAAGAGGCGAGTAATCCACCCTTATAAATTACCACCTGTCCGAGGCGTTGCACGAATTTGATATATCTTGGCGAGGGATTTCCGAGTATTTTAGCTGTCAACATCGTTCTGTTTACTAGCAGCATAAATATACCACGGCGACAGTAAAAGACCTAGTATTAATTAATTTACACACATTTCAAATTGTTGCAAGCGCACAAGAATTGAATGCACGCTAAACCACAGTAATCTTTACCATTTATAAAGAGATAATATCTATAGACAACCACAAAGCTTATTATGTAGCCCGAATAGACCAAATGGTTGCGTGATGGAATTGACACCCAACGCCATCTATTGCCAAATAACTATATATGAAATTAATTAATTTGTATGATGTGCTGTTGGCGGACCTTAAGTTTTTCTGTAATTTGTATTATTTTCTTAAAAATGGCGTAAAATTTATTTACAAAACATAGACGCAATTTGCATTATCAAATAAAAATTTCTAAAGAAGACTTCCGGCCTCCACAACTCTAAAACTGAGAAACACGACGTTGTTTCTACAAAATACTAAACTAATAACCTTAGTTAAGGAAATTCGTGAAGCTATCTTAATTTATTAAATTGCTCGAGATATTACGGCCCAGCAGGTTTACCTCTAAGAAATGTATTTAGTTACCTTCCCAAATTTCTACCCGGGGAATAGGGTATTACAAGTACACATTATGTCGAGCGTGGCAAGGCCCACTGCAAGGCAACAGGCCGCAGTGACGGCAACTTGGCACTTTTAGTGGCACTATTTTGTAAGTCATCATAATCTATTCAGCGTGTCATTTACAGTTGCGCCTAAAGCCGTTTCTTCGGATACTCCAGGATATAGGAAAGTTTTTTTTATGTGATAGGTAGCAGACGAGCAGGCGGATCACCTGATGGTAAGCAATTGCCGCCGCTCATGGACACTTGCAACACCAGTGGAGTTACAAGTGCGCTGCCAGCCTTTTATCCCCTTCCCCCCAGGGTGGGCCTCCGGTACCCTCACTCACTCGGCGTAAACACAGCACAGGGGCTGCTTCACGCCGGTTTTTCTGTGAGGCAATGGTATCATCCGGTTTAGCCGGCCCATACATGCCGAAGCGTGGCTCTTCCACAATTAAAGTCTGGTAATTACAACGAAGCGACTGCCGTCTGACCTTCGCGGCGATTTAACAGGTAAACCACACCAACTGGACCATGAGTAGTAAGTAAGTAAGTAAAACATTTTATTTGATTAGACGATACGAATAGAATTAGTAAGTAAAAATCTAGACATTCTCTTTTATAGCGGCACAGTATATTGGTTCACCTAAGCCTGATAAATAATTAGCTAAAGGACAGCCCACGTTGCAGTTAAAACGGGCAGCGATGGCACGGCATCTCACCCGTTGGCACTGCCATACTGGCCCTACTGGCATGATGTCATCTATACTCTGATTTTTAATCATGTGGAGTAAACTGACAGATGCAAATTTGAAGTTTCTACACATTTTGACATTTTGCATCTGTCAAATTGAGTGATAATGTATGGGGATGACACATTGACATCTGTCAGTTTACTCCACATGATTATGAACCAGAGTATAAAGGGCAACACTGCAACAAGGTGGGGCGTTAATTGCTCCCAGAGTAATTACAGTAACAGATGAAGCACCGGTCGGATGCACTAACCTATTAAACTATCGGCCGTTGGACTCACTACCTAGCAATCAGTCGATTTGATATAAGCTAGTTTCACATAGAGATATTCTAAAGCGGGTGAAGGCAAAAAGGTTGGCGACCACCGCTAACCATCACCTCATTATCACCTCTTTGGCTATCTGTGTAATTCAAATTCTTTCAGTGTTCTTTATAAGTAAAATAATTAAGTGAAATCTGTCATTACCTTCTGTACGTAGTTAGTTGTTTTCTAAGTGTTGTCTTAAAACTTGTAACAGTGCTCTCCTTCTGTGCTTTTATTTAACTTCACAATATAAATACTTGTGCTGTGTGTTTTCCTTCAATTCCAATCATTCCCGCTCCATCCTCATCCATAGCCTCGAATCTTTCATCATCAACCGCCCATCAACTTCACCTCATTTGCAGCGAACAAAGGTCCTAGAGTGAAGGCCGCATCCAGGAATTCTCACGTGGACCGATCATTTGGTGAAGGTCGCGGGAATTCCTTAGACAATAAAAAAACGTACATGCTCGGATTTAAACCAACACAACCCGTATGAAAGATGCTTTCTTTTTTTTTATAATATAGGAAGGCAAACGAGCAAGTGGATAGCTCAGTAGCTACGCACATTTCCGAACCGGTACGACGTTTATTTTAATTTTATTATTCAAACCTTTAAGAAACAAGCCTACACCTTCATAAGAGGCCGGCAACGCATTCACACTCCTTTTTTTCATGTGATAGGTAGCAGACGAGCAGGCGAGATCACCTGATGGTGAGCAATTGCCGCCGCCCATGAACACATGCAACAAGTGCGCTGCTAACCTTTTATCCCCTTCCCCCCCGATGTGCCTCCGGTACCCTCACTCACTCGGCGAAACACAGCACAGGAGCTGCTTCACGCCGGTTTTCTGTGAGGTGTCCTTCTGGTGTAGCTGATGTCTATGGGCGTCGATGATCGCATTCCATCGGGTGAGCCACTCGTTGGTTTGCCATTCGGTCTAATAAAGACAATACCATCGCTTTCCAAATATTTGCCCAATGTTTACCCATTTTATATTATGTATGTATTATGTGTAATGTCGGTCACGGGCGACTAATGCTTTGTAAGGCGCCCCATCGCGTGCTATGTAATCCCGACGGGCTGATGGGTCAGGCAACTTTATACATTCCAAATGACCACCTGACAGAGGCCTGCCACTTAACTGTTGTAAGTAACTTCGATGATATACTCGTAAACTGTAAATACCACCAGTTAAATATTACCATCAGGTGATCCGTCTGCTCGTCTGCCACCTATTACATAAAAGAATACAGCGTGAACGCCCCCAATGAAGGCTCTATTCGTATAATATCACTATTGGCTAATTTCGGAATTTAAAACATTTTTTTGTTATATTGAGGACAATCAAGATAACTGCACTGATGGTAAGCGGCCATGAGATCCAAATATGAGGTTGACAGGCACAAAAGCACAAAAAAGTACTTATTGAGTCTGTCATCCTCACCTCAACTCAATATGGAGTATTTTTTTATGGTACTTATAGGAAGGCAAACGAGCAAGCGGGTCACCTGATGGTAAGTGAACACCGCCGCCCATGGACATCAGCTACACCAGAAGGAGTGCGGATGCGGAGTATGGTCAAAAATAAAATGTCGTGACGGGATTTTCGAAATCCAAAATATCTATAGCTGTTACTACTAATGATAGCGCTATTGGCATAATTTTTTCAAACTTTTTTTTATTTCGACTATATAGGTCGAAATAAAAAAGGTAAAATCAATACCAGCGCGCCCACCGCATATCAGACAACTAGCGGCCGCCCGCGACTTCGTCCGCGTGGAAAAGTAACTTTTTACCCCCCTTTTAACCCCTTAGAACCCCCTTAATATTATTATGTTGATAGCCTATAGCCTTCCTCGATAAATGGACTATCCAACAAAAAAAGAATTATTCAAATCGCACCAGTAGTTTCGGAGATTAGCGCGTTCAAACAAACAAACAAACAAACAAACAAACAAACAAACAAACTCTTCAGCTTTATTATATTAGTATAGATTAAAAAACCAGGCTGCATTGCATTATAAATAGGGTGGATCGATTGGTTAAGACGTTGATCCAATTGCAAAGGAAATAATATAAGTGACCACGTTCGATTGAAAAAAACCCTACATAAAGCGGGAACGCGTTAAATATGTGCCGCCAATGAAGGCTCCATTCGCTAAAGAGCGCTATTTGGCCTTTTTGGAACTTAAAACGAACTGCTATTATATTAGGGTCGAAAATAAAATACTAAAAAAAATGTGTTGGGTACGCAAGTTCACGCAGTAGCTACACTCTATATAGGTTCAAATCGTTGCTACGAACAACGCGTAGCAATAACGCTACAATGCTTCGTAGCACACACTTTCGTAGTTTCATTGTAGCAACTTTGTTTTTCCTATGATAAATAACAGACAGTTCATGCGTCTGACCCCAAAACGATGTATCCTTTCTCTCTCTAACTGCGGTATTTACAAATTTCTCGTAGCAGCACTACGTAACAGTTGCATTAAGTATTTTAATGTAGTTTGAATCCGACGTCAAAAACTTTTTTTTTATTATGATATCGGGGGCAGATGAGTAGACGGATCACCTGTATTGTTACGAGTAAATACTCGATACGAACCAAATGGTTAGCAACAACGGTCAATATAAACTATATTAACCCTCACACAGCAACAATACCACGAAATAAAGGGTCGACAAGAATTCGAAAGTCGGGTTACAGTTTTTCAACCTTTTTTTTAAACGCATCCATATTCAGTAGCTATACTATATACAGGGTTATTTTTTAAACAACGATTCGTTGAAAAGGTTTTTCGACTCCCCATACAAAATGACCAGTCACGTGACCGATTTTGTATGAAAACTTGAAATTTTTTTTCGCGACTTTATAAAAGTCATAGAACAAATGTTGTTCAGAATGGCCAGTAGACAAGGTGGTTTGAAGGATGCCGGTGTTTTATCAATAACCCTGTATATTCAGTAGCTATGCTATACGTGCATAAGTCTATTTCCACCTGAATGCGTCTGCGCGAGGCGATGAAGCGATCGTGTTCAGGCGCGCTAATAAAATATGCATTATGGTAATGGATCAATTGTTCAACTCGCTCACACGTTTGGCTCAAGGCATTAGCAGAAGCGGGAAAGAATTATTTTGCTCGAATAAAGTTTGAGCTTGATGAAAGCCTTGACGGCCTTAATGACGCAGTGCTTAAGGTATTCCCCCCTGGTCCCGGGTTCGATTCCCGGTCGAGTTAATTTAGGAAGCAACATTTTCTAAGTTTTCTTGGGTCTGAGTATTCTGGGTTGACGCCCCCAGTTAACTATCGTCATCTGGTACTCATAGTACAGGGGTTGACCTAGTTTGAGACCAGGTTGATTGGTGTGATTGTCTGGCGCATTTATTTATAAAATACCACTGAGATTCGGAATCAGAATGCCTCGCATCATCGCAGTGCTACACCGCGAAGATGAGGTAATTGCAAAAAGACAGAAGGTCGGCATTATCTAACACTGATAACTAAGAATGCCGGATGGCCGGTTCGTCCGGAGTGTAACCACGGCCTCTCAGAAAATCGGCGTGAAGCAGCGCCTGTGCTGTGCTTTGCCGAGTGAAGGAGGGAGGTAAATCTAAAATAATTACAGTATTTAAGAGTAACACTTACAAAGTTTTCTCTAAGCATATTTTTGGTATTCAAATTTTTCGAACATAGCCCGGATTTGTGATCACCAATCTGCATTAGGCAAGCGGGTTGATTAAGTCTAATCCCATCATAGCAGCGATGAATTGATTTCCATGATGGAGGCCTTTGTCCTACACACCTACAGTGGGAAGGTATATAGACTTATACTTTCCTTTTTATTATTTACCTAAAACTGAATCGCTTCTGCTTTTAGATTGGGCCAGCGGACTGAAAACTGGACACAAGGGACTGGTGTGTAGTGGATGTCAAGTTAAATTTCCATAATTGAGGAAGAATTCGCTCTGTATGAGTATGTCATAATATCATTAATGTATTAATATTCGGACCGTAATATGATAGGCACTTTATGTTAACTCAGTCAGTTTTTTTTCGTCGTAGAGTCAAGCTTTTTTTTCCAGAGGAAACCATCATGGCCTTCATATTGCCACATACGGGGAATAAGGTGATGTGAAGAACTGTAATCATAACCAGGATTTCAACCCTTATTTTTAAGTCCACATACAATTATCTCATCATAACAACTAGCTATCTAGCCTCCTACACTGCCTCCTAACGTTTCGCTTCTTCTTTCTTGGTACGAACTGCTAAGGAATGGAACAACTTGCCGGCTTCTGTATTTCCAGAGAGCTACAATTTGGGTGTCTTTAAGTCGAGAGTGAATAGGCTTCTTCTGGGAAAGCACGCTACATCTTAGACCTCATTGTCACTCTCCATCAGGTGAGATGAGGTCAAGTGCAAACCCATCTTATATAAAAAAAAAAACACTGAAGGATAAAGCAACTGTCAGAAACAGAGGGACTCGAAACTTGGAGTTTCCGAAGTTGGAGTTTCCAAGTTAAGTTTCAATAAATATTTCAGTTAGTTTTTTTTTCTCGTTCTTCTTAACTTTTTCCATAATTTCCGGACTCTACCTAAAATAACTTGCCGACCCCTCATAAAAAGATTTGCGACAAGTTACTTATGTAAATAAATTTAATATTTTTAGAGTCGCCTTTACCTAATAAACATATTGATACAAGCTTTTGGTATAGGCTTGTCAGCAGTTAATAAAAGAGTAATTTAGGCATTTTGGAATACAGAATTACGAAAAACAGACTTTGTTGAACTGTCCCAAAATAAGCAGAAAGTAAAAAGCCACTCGTAGAAAGTGTGTAATTCTACTAATCTTGCTTAAGCAATAAACAGGTCAAATATTTGATAACACGACCCAGGAAAGGGAGAAATTAGTTGCTCAAAAATATAAACAGGCTCCAAAAGGGATTAGCATAGGACGGAGCATGCATAATGAAGCAGCCCTGGCCAGGGCTGGCACGTGGGACAAAATTGTGTGACACTAGCAAAAAGGATTTTTGATGCGGTTAGGAAAATGGAAGGTTCTCAATGCTGTAATGAGATGATGCAAAGAATCAACCAGATGATTAGTGTATTGAAGAGACAGTGGACGGGTTGATAGTACGTTAAATCTACATATGTGCTGTTTTACGTCGAGAAAGTGAGGGTACCAGAGGCCCAATTGGAGGGAAGGGGATTAAAGGTTGCAGCGCAGTTGTGACTCTACTGTTGTTGGAGGTGTCCATGGGCGACGGAAAGAGCTTACCATCATATGATGCATACATTTGCTCGTCTGTCAACTATCAGTTACGATAAATAGACTTTTCCCTCACATGTCATCTTCATCATCATCAGCCAGGAGTCCAGGACGTACCCACTCGGGTGAGTATAGGCCTCCTTTCATTTTCGCCAAAGTACCGGTCCTGAGCTGCTCGGATCCAAGTAGGACCTCCTATTTTTGTAATATCATCGACCCATCGTGACTCTGGACACACATGTAGTTAACTTTTATTCCCCTCAAGGAGCCAGGCCAGTGGATCAATACGCGTTCATGCGAACCTGCGTTAAAATTGATGACCTGAAAAATGGTGTCTAGCAGGAATGAAGGAGGGACGTGAGATGCGTACTAACGACATGTTCAAGGTCATAAGGAGCCGGGTAAATGTCGATTTATAGCCAATAAAAGGTATTTTCTATCTAGATAGTGAGACGGGAAGTTGGTAGCTTAGCTGGGATAGAAGTTGTGTTAAGGGAGTAAGACTTAAAAGGCCAAAATTAATTGATTTCTCACTGTACCTACAGACAACCTGTTGAGTTATAAATTGCTTACCATCAGGAGATCCGCCTGCTCGTCTGCTACCTATCACATAAAAAAAAACGGATTTTTGGGCTTACTAACTTGTGTTAATTCTCCTCATCATTATCATTTCTTTTCAGACACTGAGCATTTATGCTTTTGTTATTTTTATCTTTCTTTTTGGGTAGTTTTGGCCAGCATGTTATAACTCTGTGTCGTGTGCGCACAAATAAATGTATTCTACTTTATTTGTTGGTACCTGCAAAAAGTTAGCAACCCTACCCACCCCTGTATGGCCTGCCAATTAAGGCGGAATTTCCTCGTCGGGAGTTCTGCCCGTCCCTATTAATCTGTACTTGTATTATAGAAAAACCGTTCCGGGTCGCCGCCGCGCGGCGCGTATTCAATTTGAATTTCACATCGGGGCCTGTCATTTCGGATGACCAGATTTGGCCGCCATTTTTATAAGTTGCGAACTTGTTGATTGGCTTTAAAAGTAAAGAACCTGCCTGTTTACTGTTTACAGCCTGTTTAGGGAATTACTACACCACGGTGCACATGCCATCGTAATAGATATTAATTTGCTATTAGTACCAATCTTTACCAAACTAAGTACCGGAACGAAGTGAGGGGCGGTCCATAGTGTCAAGCAAAATTTTGATATAATGGATATTTCGTCGAACTATCATTCTAAGTCAGTTTTATACAAGAGACGGCAAAAGAGCTAGCTGGTCACCTGATGGTAAGTAATCACCGCTGTAAACATCTGCGAGATCAGAGAGGTCGTTGATGCGTGTCCGGCCTTTTCAGCTGGTCTTCAGGGTGAGAGTGACAGACTCAATGGACACTTTGTCACTTTTGTGCCTGTCAATCTCATATTTGGATCTCGCGGCCGCTTATCATCAGGCGGAGTGGGGTCATCTTGATTGTCCTCAATATAAAAAAGGAGTACGCTCTTTACTTCTAGTCGACAAAACTTCAAGCAAGCTGTCAAGTTTTGATAAACAGCTGTTCTAACTCTGAACTACCGTAAATACAGAAACCAGCCATTAGCGGTTAAAACACCGCAAAAGCATTCACTAAACTACACATTGTACCTCCATTTACCTGAAAGCCTAGTTCAGGAGTAACTTACGTTTAAGTTAGCTTAAGCCGATGCACTAGGGAGCCCGAGATTGATGCGTGCTCGAACTAAACTTGGCTGGGAGCACTACATTCATAATCCCAAGTTAAATACAGCTTGGGGCTTGCTTAGCCAGTGTAAGGAATGCGTTTTATATGCTGAATGGAGAGTTGGGAATATGTTTCGTTTTCTAAATTTAAGTAAAGAAACGACATCTTCATTCACATTATAGTAAGGTTTAAGTCGCAAGCGTCATCAATGTCATTCAGTGTTAAGGTTGATGATTTTGTTTGAAAATAAAATGACTGAACTCTCACACGACATCAGCATTTCGCATTTCATATCATCACCATGCGGTAATTACAAATACAAATAGTTTTATTTTCCAAAGAACATTAGCGTTGTTGAGCATTACAGCTCGTCTGCCACCTATATCGTGAAAAAAAAACATGTTTTGATAAACAGCTGTTTTAACTCATAACTAGCGTAAATACAGAAACCAGCCATTAGCGGTTAAATCACCGCAAAAGCATTCAGAAGCTACACATTGTACCTCCATTTACCTGAAAGCCTAGTTCAGGAGTAACTTACGTTTAAGTTAGCTTAAGCCGATGCACTAGGGAGCCCGAGATTGATGCGTGTTTAAACTGAACTTAGCTGGGAGCACTACATTCATAATCCCAAGTTAAATACAGCTTGGGGCTTGCTTAGCCAGTGTAAGGAATGCGTTTAATATGCTGAATGGAGAGTTGGGAATACGTGGCATTTTTTAAATTAAGTAAAGAAAACGACATCTCCATTCACATTATAGTAAGGTTTAAGTCGCAGGCGTCATCAATGCCATTCAGTGTTAAGGTTGATGATTTTGTTTGAAAATAAAATGACTTAACTCTCACATACGACATCAGCATTTCTCATCTCATAATCATCATCATACAGCATTTATGTACTAATTAATAATGAATCTTATAACCTACTTAAGAGATCTGCATTGCCTTACTCCTTGATAATTCGCTGCATTCCTCTACCCCAAGGTTGTCTGGAAGAGACCGTTAGGTATTAGAAATAAGACCGCCGAGACAGTATTTATAAACTATCTCGGTGGAGGTTGGCCGCGCACTTGTGACTCTACTGATGTTGCAGGTGTCTATGGGCGGCGGCAATCACTTACCATCAGGTGATCCGTCTGCTCGTCTGCCACTTATCAGATAAATAAAAACTTTAGTATTCTATATTGTATTCATCAGTGACGTCACCCCGTTCTGCTTGTCAGTGGCAAATCTCATCGAAATACGGGTTTCCTTTTCAATTCCTAAAATCTCCCAGATCCGGGAAGACAAATGACCGATGGAGTGACGGAGTAGGAACAAGGGACAGCATCACCTTGCGTTTGATTTTCAACTTTATCCCTTTGAAATACGGTATGGCAGGGCTGCATAAAGTACCTTGGGGAAAGCAGCCTTTGGAGGGGTAGATGAGGGCGGTTGATTAAACGTCTTTCATGTAAGTCAATTTCGCGTTGATAACGGACTCGCCTACACTCAGAGTATTTGATGTAATAGTACAGGAGGTCGCACAAAAGTTTATACAAAGAAAACATATTTTATCTGATGTTTCGCGTTGATAACGGACTCGCCTACAATGAGATTATTTGATGTACCTAATACTACAGGAGGTCGTACAAAAGTTTATACAAAGAAACTAAGATATTTTATCTGATGTCAATAAGTAGTTTTGTGTCGACTATTATTACAGTTTCATCGTGCAGTACCCTCTCTCGGATGGAACATATGCCTGACATAATTGCAAAGTTTTTCCCAATAAAATATAATTTCACAGCTCAGAACTTCAAATACAATCTTATTATATTTAACTATCAAGTAAATACAAGAGAATATTACGAAATATTAATAAGTGTCAAATGAATTAAGCGTAGAATGTTACGTGCCGTTAAACCACCAATACCTACTATAAAATATCAATCTAATAGTATTTAAGCCTAAGTTAATACAAACACGTAAGTAAGTAAGTAAGTTTTTCATGAATAGGCACCGGTGGAGGTAGATAGGAGGTAGAAGAGAGGCAATCCATCTACATTCAATGATGACCACGATCCTCAGTCATGAGGGAGCGACCGAAGAGAGAGAATACATATGTACAAGAATAAATATTTTTTGTCGAATAAATAAAATAAGACAAAGATGCCCAATCCAAATCCAAGAATTGTGGGAGAGCCATGCTTCGGCATGAATGGGCCGGCTCGACAGGAGTGATACCACTGCCTCACAGAAAACCGGCGTGAAGCAGCTCCTGTGCTGTGTTTCGCCGAGTGAGTGAGGGTACCGGTGGCCCATCGGGGAGGAAAAGTATAAAAGGTTAGCAGCGCACTTGTTGCATATGTTCATGGGCGGCGGCAATTGCTTACCATCAGGTGATCCGCCTGCTCGTCTGCTAACTATCACATAAAAAAAATCCACGGGAAAGGGGATAGGTTAACTTACTTCCCAAACTATTAAAAGTTTTGTTCACCTCCCGCACTATGATATTCATCACATGTTTAGTGGGGTTTAAATCTAACATAAAGTCCGGCTTACTGGGTCGATTGAGGTGTTGCGATATCCCTGGAACCAAACAGGTATTTTGTGTTATAGAACCCAACTTAGAGGATCAGAGTTAAAATATACATTACACTAGTGGCCCGCCCTCACTTCGCTTCGAGACCGTAATTCAGAAATGAACCAATAGATGGCGCTGTGTTCAATTACATCGCGCAGGCGTTTCGTGTTTTCGGTTTACCTATAAGCCTTGTCGTTGTCTATAGAAGTTATCTCTTTATAAATAGTATAGAAGATAGGAGTGCATTAAAATATCTACGTGTTGTATTAGAAGACAACATTTCGAATAACAATGGGTAGAAATAATTGATATCTTCTTCTTTGTTTCGACTACCCTAATGATACTAAACTAGTCAAACAGAAGACGAGAACGTGTCAGGTTAAGCACTTTAATCTCGAATTATTCGTTAACACTGGAACTAAATTTCTAAATGGTTTTGCGAGTCATCTGAAGTCGCCCTAAAATCGTGAAATATGGAGAAAGAGTAGAGACGCCTTTACCCGTGCGACACGACGGCCTCTTAATAATTATAATGTCTCGAAGACTAAAAATAAGTTATGATCTAACGGAAATAAGATATCTAAGTTTTGATGGTTATTTTTTTATGAAGCAATAAGCCCCAGCCCATAAAAATAAGATCCGAAGTCCAATTTAAAGGCTGTAAACCTCGCTATTTTATATTTCATGGAGGCCTATGTAAAACGTATCAACACAGAAGTGTGATAAAAGTGTGGTGCGAAAAGACTCTTAAAAAACGAGTTTACACGCACGTAAACAACGCTAGTCAGATCCCGCACTTAGTATATTTCACTACATCACATACATACATTGATATGACTCTGAGATAGGCTAGCTCAAGCACCTGTGTTACAGATATTAGAACCAACAGTGGGATTATTTGTAAAAATATATACATATAATACTTTTCTTTTGTAAATACATACTTATAATACATAGAAGACACCCAGACCAATACAAACAGCCATGTTCATTCACACAAATGTTTGTACTGTGCGGGCATCGAACCCGCAACCCTTGGCCCAGACGCAGCATTCACTACCACTAAACCAACCGGGTCGTCACTAGTACTATGTTGTAGTAAGTTTTTGTAAATATAAGTATTTTGAAATGTTACGAATTTAGGTAGGTACAGTCCGCCACACATAAGGTTACCACAAACTGTCAAATTTCCTCAATTGATATTCACCTAATGTGTAGGGCAGTAAGATGAGAGTGGATTTAAGAATTTCGCCAGTTTTGTATAGGACTACGATCTGTGGCTGTACGTACGTCATATTTCGGTGTGACCAGGTCGGAAAGATGAAGAAAATGCGCCAGACAATCGCACCAATCAATCTGGTTTCAAACTAGGGCAATCACTGTACTATGAGTACCAGATGACGATAATTAACTGCGGGCATCAACCCAGAACACCCACACACAAGAAAACTTAGAAAACGCAGTTTCCTAAATGGACTTGACCGGGAATCGAACCCGGGACCTTTAGCACTTGTGGCGGACAACTTAGCCACTGCGCCATCGATACCGACAATAGCCATCCCACGTACATGATTGTCTACGCTTGAGACAAATAAAAGATGTTTTGGGTAGAATAGGCTTATAATAATTAATTAAGTAACTAATTTTACATGACTTGTACGTCGCAAGAGTTTAGAGGGGAAGTGAATGGTGCGGAGGGTGGAGGGCCCGCCGGCCGACACGTCGTATGGCGCGATGATTGACCAATAGGAAGCGCCGCTGATCACGTCATTTTTTTCTTTCTATTGGTCGTCGTGTTGCGCCAAACACTGGCGTAGACAATGATGACCCACTTTTATGTTGCCTCGGGTACAATTAGGTACCTCCACTCCCGTAACAAACTCAGATGAGATCCGGATTGTTCCAAGAACTTACTTAAACCCCGAAGTAGGGGATCAGGAGAGGTGTTATACGATCCCTATAGTTGTGAGCATCGGTGAAAAATGCCCGCAACGTGAGGAGAATCTGGACGAGCCCGGAGGTCTTCCCTCAAGGTATGGTGTAGGTAAACGTGTAGATTTTTGCAGAGGAACAACTTAGAGATTTTGGAGGTTCGATTCGATGTTCTTTTGTTCATTTCTTATTTTATCAGTCTTTTAATCCGTTGGTATAATGTTTTTTTAATACCTTCCGCAAGAAATTACTTACTATACAATACCCGAATTAGAAGTCCAAGGTCTTGCAACAGCATTTTGTAGGTCGCTTACCTGCAATCAAAAAAAGAAAAACATTAATATGTATCGACGTTGTTATAGAGGAAAACTATCTATCACAATTTTAAAGCTTTAGTTTTTTTTTATTTCAAAACGCCGAAAAGTTTTCCACATCTATCTATATAAATAAAAACTATATAAATAAAAATGAATCGCCGTTCGTTAGTCTGGCTAAAACTCGAGAACGGCTGGGCCGATTGAGCTGATTTTAGTTTTAAAATGTTTGTCGTAGTCCAGGGAAGGTCTAAAAGGTGAGAAATTAAACAAAAAGTAGGTGGAACGAAGTTCGCCGGGAGCCACTAGTAATAATATAATTTTGTGGCGGTGGCCATCTTGAACCGGCGTATTATACAACTTAGCTTAAAACACCCAAAAACTCGTAATCCGTTCAGTAACAACGATCAATATCCTCTGTACAATACCACAGACAGACACACATTCGTCAAATGTATGAACACCCTGTCGTTTTTCTATTAAAAGTACCACTAAAGGATAATCTCCTTCAGTCCTACCAATGTTTATTTTTACGCGTGTGTTTGTTTTGATCCCATGTTTGTTTTCTGAAGTCCATAGAATACAATGGAACAAAAATGAAAGGCTCGGCATGAAAACACTATTTACGATAAATAAATAATACTCGTATTTATTTTTCTCTTACGTGTATTCAATGGCTATTATAAAGTTTTCCCTTTGTAAACGGATATATCCTGTCACAAGGGTTCTTTTTTTATACTAGAGGCGGCAAACGAGCAAGCGGGTCACCTGCTGGTAAGTAACCGCTGCCCATGAACACCTGCGAGATCAGAGAGGTCACTGATGCTTTGCCGGCCTATTAAGAAAGAGTACGCTGTTTTCTTGAAGGTCCCTAAATCATAAAGTTTATAATAAGACTACGATCAGAAGGCCTCTGTGACATTGACAGGGGGTACTCTACACAATTTTTACTATAAGAAAATGTCAACTTGTAAGAGAAACCGCATCAGTTCCAACTTTACCAGGAACGAAATGACCGTACGCCCCGTACGGCGACTAAACGACTACCTATATGTTCTTTATTGTACGCATATCAACTTCAGCCGCATCCGACATGTTCCTAACTTTACATAAAGTAGCCTTATCTTTCTTTCATCTTAACGTGTACTGCCTCGGTGGCACAGTGGGTAGTGGGTCAGCACTTTAAAAGCGACGGCTGCGCTTGGGGTCTCGGGCACAAAATAATTACACACAGAAAGTAGGCTGCCCACTAAGAGCTAAAAACGTGTCATGTACTCACGCATGCGCACTAACGGGCAAATACGCCTTTTCGACCACATTAATCCTAGTCTATGACATAAGATTGTCGAACTGTCGAGGTCTGTGGTAGAGGCCGCGCGCTTATGTACTCATGCCGGGCAACAACCCTAGCATATGTCAACGAACTCTTCTAAATTCAAAATCAGGCTGAGTCTACCTTCTGTGTGTAATTATTTTGTGTCTCGGGTCCCCGGACCGGGACAAAATTTGTACCAGTAGGGTATTATTGGGCATTCTACTTCACTTTTGGTTTTCGAAATCGCTCACTTCGTTCGCTCAGTCTGAAAACTAAAAGTGAAGTAGAATGCCCAATAATACCCTACTTGTACTCTAAGTTTTTCTGTTCAGAAATTCTCAATGTCAGCCCGAAGTCTGGAAGTAGGTGGTCTTGTACCCCCGTGCCTCGGAAAGCACGTTTAACAGT